>JABUQX010131443.1:0-20324 GCA_015478945.1 Trachelipus rathkii
GGTAATCGATTGAGGAACCGATTCACGATCCCACACGTGCGTACTCTCGAGCGAGGCGAGTGAGAGCAACTATAGAGAATAATCCGTAAACGGACTCTGGAGAGTATTGTAGTATATACTATATACTATATCTAATATATGTAATAACGAATATCAATATAAGTATAACGATAATATTTATATGATGAATTTTTGGGGACGTGTATAGCGATATATATACTATTATATTATCCGATAATCATATATATATTATATAATTAAATATAATATATAATATTATATATATATAAGTATTAGTATAGTATTATATAGTATATGGTCTAATATATATATGAAATATATATACATATGATACTATATGTATATATATAATATATGATATATATATATCTAATATATCATGTAGTAGTCTATATATATATATATACTATCATATATTATATATATATAAATATATATATATGTATTATATATAGATCATATATATCAGGGTGCATAAGGCCAACTCGCGTCCCCGTGTTGGATTGCGCAGCACCCGGGCAAACGACGACACAGAGGTTGTCCTCGCTAAGGAGATAGGGCTAGAAAAAGGATCAGCCTAGCAAGCCACTTCCGAAATAAAGCTGCTTGCATAGAGATTCACGAGCCTATCAGGGGAACTCCGACTGAGAACTTTAGAACGACGACTCGGCGAGATTTATCGGAATGATCAAGAAAACACTTTTCAAGATTATAGTGTGTGCCACGTAAAATGTGGGGTACTCGTATGGAAATATAAGGGAGGAGATGATAATGAATATCAATGAAGAGAGGAAGATAGATATGTTGGGATGGCGAGATGATAGTGAGGGGGTGTGAGGAGGTAAAGAAATGGGATAGAAAGGATTTGTCTGATGTATAGTGCGGTGCGAGAAGAATCAGAAAGCATGATGTCGGAATTATAGTGTGGACGCAAAGATCTGTCACCATGTACTAGGCAGACCAGTAAAAATTATAAAATGAGAAGGCATTTTGAAACATTTGAGAGATCTGTAACTATGTCTGGTAAAATGTAGATCTTAGCTGTTTTACTATGCACCGCAAATACATGGGGCACTCAGAGCGAGGAAAAAACTAGAATTTAATAGATTGATGGAGGAAGAAACGGTGGGAGGCTTGGAGGAGGAGCGGGAGAAGGTGTTGTGTTGCTGGGAGATTCAACGCTAGAGTAAGGAAAGAGAAGAGAGATGGGGAGAGTATTGGAACCATTTGAGAGGAATACAAGAACATGGAGGAGAGCGTTGATTGATTTTTGTTGTGAGAAAAATCTAAACATAATGAACACGTTTTTCAGCACAGAGAGGCTCACATCTTTACGGGTATAGATGGATATCAGTACGCAACTAAATTAGATCAAAAAGTGATAGACTAGCATGATGGTCCCCGTATAAAAGCGATGGGTTAGTAATGTATAAGGCTGATCCCGAGAGATGTCCTTCAGATGCGGATCATAGACTGGTGGTGGCGGACATGAAGGTAAGAGGGGAGGGAGGAGTAAATGACCAGAAGAGGGCAGTGATCAGAGTGGAAGAACAGTTGAAAGAACAAGAAACGAGACGAAATGTATGAACGGGAAATCGGCGGGAAATCCCCAGAAGGTGAAGAAGAAAACTGAAGACTTGCAGGATGTATTAAAGGAAGTGGCAGATGAAAACCTCTTGGTAAAGATGGGTACTGAGAGGTTACAGGAAGAGAACATACACCATGAAATGGAACGAAGAAGATGAAAAAAAGCAATTAGCAGTAAAAAACAGGGAAATGAGGAATGGCTGAAAAAGAAGGAACAGCGGCAGCAAGGCTAGCAATATCTGGTATTGCGCATAGATCATGATATCAGATAAATGAGGCAGACGAAGAATAATCAGAGGAGGGAAAAAGCATTTGGAGCGCGAAAGAATGGAGGAGAAGTAGGACGAGAGATGTGGGCGAGGAAGGAAAAAAGATATTTCGAATCGGTGAATGGCGAGAATCTGCGTTACAAAGCACCCAAAAAACGTTAACGTAGAAGTATCGCATGCAGATGATGTATGTAGTAGATGAGCTGAGAGATCATGCAGTGAATGAGAACCTGGTATGGAAGAAGAAATGAATATATCGAGTGAAGCCGACACTTATCAGGAAGATCTGGCTAAATGTAGAATTAGCAAGATGCTGATACACAGCTAGGACGAAGCTGTAGAATCATCACGAGGGAGGAGGAGGAGAGAGGAGGAAGGAAGGCGGAGAGATGAGGAGAAGGGAGAAGTCAGTGAAGAGGCTATCAAAAGGATGTAAGAAGGGTAAAGCCCCCAGGAGAGGATGGAGGTGGCGTGAAGTTGGTGTGGAGGGAGGATCGAGGAGTTGAGGAGGGGTGAGAATCATCAGTTTGATAACAAGTGTTAGGAGGAGAGGGAAACGGTGCCGAAAGATCAGACGCAACAAGGCCAAAACATAATACGGCCCCCCCGATGAAATAAAGGTTAACGGAGATGCAGGAACTGTAATAAATTATAGAGGCTTTTCACTGATGGACCATCTGCGGCGAAAATAAGCGAAAGAATATTGGAGAGGAGGCTGAGGGAGAAGGTAAGCCGAGACTCGAGAAGAACAGTACGGGTATAGAGCAGGAAGAGGAACGACGGACCACTTATTCACACTAAGAATGGTCTCGGAGAAGATGCGGGAATATGGCAAGAGATTCTTGTAGCGTTCATCGACCTGCAAAGGCCATTTGATTCGTGCCAGGAAAAAGCTATGAGAGGAATCTATGGAAGTGAGGGGGTAGATGATAAGAAGAAGGCAATAGAAAAGTATGTATGTAGAAAATCCAGTTGTCAAAGTTAGATGACTGATTGCGAGAACGATAGATGGTTTGAAGTGAAACAGGAAGTAAGCAAGGGGATGTTTTCAATCTCCACTGTGGGCGGCTGTTTATATTATATTCTAGTAACGTGGTGATAGAGGAAAGTGCGGGAGAGACCCCGGGCAGAATTTGAAGGGACATAGCATGGCATATAGGCGGACGAATCTGCATGTTGAGCGAAGAGAAGGGATACGATTCGAGAGGTGGTGGAGTGTTTACGAGGAGTTGGCAGAAGCAGGGATGAGGGTGAACGTACAGAAGACAGAGATATTAACAATAACCGGTAAATACCTGGAGGGGATTGAGGATGGTGGTGAGAGAGAAGGAGGTGAATGGCGGTAAATAGCTGCAATTATCTCGGAGGATGTTTTTAGAGATAGGGAGGAAGTGAGAAGAGATCTAAACGCGAGCGCAATGGAGAAAAGTATCGGAATTAGTTATAAAAGGCCGTATACCCCATAATGAAAGATAAAAACAATAAGAGAGTTAAAAAAGCTGAGTTTTTAACGCCACTGACTCGACGCTGCTGTACGGAGCGGAAACATGGAACAACAACGAGAAGAGAGGAGAATAGAATACAAGCGGCGGAGATGAGAAGTGGTATCTCAGCAATGCAGATAACTATGAATTGGTGAGATGTCTGAAAGGTTAACTAGGAAAGAAAGTAAGAATGAAGTAATGTGTAAGACAGGATACTGAGGAATTATGCGCATGTGACAAAGGTGATACTGTAAGATGGATGTGGGGAATGAGAATGGTGGGGACGATGTATGCTGGTAGAAGGATAGGATAGATGGAGAGCAGGACACGAGATAAGCCAGAGTGAAACACGAAGGAGAGGATAGAATGGGAAGTGAGCACCAGAGGCGCTAGAGAGTGCGAGACAGCAGATGATTCTCGATAGCAGACGGAAGTACTCAGCCAGCAAGTCTAGAGGTGGCAGCGCTGGCGGACTCTGGAAAGAGAATGAGTATGTCAGCTACCAACAAATGAGAGTGCTAAAGAGGAATAGTGCAGGAGAGCAGGAGAGGGACGTCTGGAGAAAGACGCTTGCGCGGCTGGCAGGATGAAAAATTCTCTGGGAGAGGAAAAAAAACAACTATAATATATGCTATATACTATCATATTAATTTCCGATTTAAAGGGGTGTTAGTGAATGAGCACCTATATTATATATATATTAAGTAGTATATAATAATGAGTATAGTATAGTTAATAGTATGATTATTTATATATATATTACTATAGGTATATAGTTAGTCTATATATACTATGATTAAAGGAGTAGTATATAATCGAGATATATAAGAGTATATATATACTTCGAGAGCTCATTTCGTCGCATCGAATCTTATGAAGTCAGGCGGTAAAGGCAGATGAACTTCTGGCTGCCCCAGAGGTCATGGGAAGTTATTTCGAACATTTTACTATAGTTTGGGCCAGAATTGGAGAGTCTAGTATTAGCTGACTTGTGTCGTCTATAATCTGTTGAGAAATGAAATGTTTTGGCCAAGCAGGGGAAGGGTGCTTATCTCATTCTGAAACGCTAGTTTTCCTCTCATATGCGGCCGACAAGTTCGCAGTAAAGTACGAGTTGGAGAACTTGAGTCTGTGTGGGTTTATGTTGGAAATTGTTGTGTAAGTTTTGCGGTCCAAGGTTTGCTCGGTGGGAGAAATTTCTGGTGGTGGTAGAGGGATGGTGGGCTTGGAGTATGGTTTTTTTTTTAGGTATGAGGAGATTACTCCATTGGTTATCACTATATGAATATGTTTAAAGATGGAGGTGGAGACGAGAGATTTTAAATTGTTTGAGTAGTATGACCAGGTGTGTTCTTCTTTTCATTTGGTATTGAAAGCCGCTGGAAAATCTGATCTAAAGAGTGAGATTTACTGTATAATTCACAGTCTAATATGTATAATTGGTTGTTTTATATGTGTAGTGGGAAAGCAGCCAGTTCTTATCAAGTTATTTTGTGCAGTTTCTAGTTTATTTGAGTTGGCTTTGAGAGTACTGGAGCACATGCAGGTGCTGCGTAGTTTAGAAGAGAACGGATATATTGTCTGTAGATTATTGCGAAACTTTCTTTCAATTATCCGAAGTCGTACCAGTTAAGGACTTTAAAGCACGGAACTTGCGTGTGACTCTTGAAGCAGGAGTTTCTTTTATTGAACGAAATCAGTCCCAGACGTGGTCAGTAGTATTAGAGGAATTCCGGACCCCCACTTGATTTGACCTTGACCGACCTTTTTTTGACCGCGACCTTTTTGACCTTCACCTTTTTGGCCCTTGACACCTTTTTTGGGACCTTCACTTTTTGTTGGGCCTTGACTTTTTTGGGCCCAAATTTTTACCTGCCCTTGACCTTTTTGGGCCTTGGACCTTTTTGAGAACCCTATTTTTTTTTGAGAACCCAAATTTTTTGAGAACCCAAATATTTTGAGAACCCAAATTTTTTGGCAAACCTAATTTTTTGGCATTTCTTCGAAGAAGGGTTGCGCCCAACGGTTGCGTAAGCAACCGTGGTACGTAACTTTGGCAACCCTAATTTTTTTCGACCAACGCCTTTGGTCTTCCATGGGTCAATTTTGACCACACCCTAATTTTTTTTGGCCGAGCCCTAAATTTTTTTGATAACCCTAAATTTTTTGGAGGAAGCCCTAATTTTTGAGAACCCTATTGTTTGAGAACCTAATTTTTTGAGACCCAAGATTTTTGAGACCATATTTTTAATGCCCGCAAGCTCCGCACACACACCACTAACACACACTCACACAACACACACACAGCTTCAACACACATACTTACACTCACACAGAATTTACTTACACTCACACAGTTTTACTTACTTACACACACACAGGTTTACTTACACACAGAATTTTTTACTTACACACACAGGATTTACTTTACATCAACATCGACAGGATTGTACTTACTCCCTCACACATGATTCGTACTTACAGCACACACAAGATTTAGCTTACACACACGCACGATTGTCTTACAGAACACAGATTTCACTTACACTCACCCACCAGATTTACTTACACACACACACAGATTTTTACCCCTGTACAAGCTCACAAGCAGATTTGTGACTCTGACCGCAGCAGCTACACGACTTTACTGTACACACCAAGGTGGGGCAGGCACGATATCCATTAGAGCACTTACCAATATGACACTTAATACCCACTATGTCAGCTTCATAGACAGCACATCTTGCACTATGAAGGAAACTTATGACACGCACTTGGCCACTAAGCCATAGACACTTGACACTCTTACCAATAGACACTTACATTTACGCCATGAGGGACACTTACTCTATGACACTTATACACACTATGTCACTTTTACACACATACACTATGACACTTATATACAGCACTTCTACTATGACCGTTATACACACTATCCACTCACCCATAGACACTGTACATTACCCATGACACTTACACTCAGCATAGACACTTGTACATACACAACACTCACTACAATACAAACACTATGACCACTTATACCCCGGGCCCTTACACATCTTTTGATGACCCTATCTTGAATGGTTCATCTTTGATGGCTCCGAAACTTTGATGATTGCCATCTTTGAAGGTTGCAGCATTATTGATGATTCCATCCTTTGATGAGCGTCATCTTTGTCGGTTCATCTTTGATTTGACGTGCAGATGAGATGGTTCAGTACATTTTTGATGATTCAGTACATTTTGATGATTCATTACGCCCCCAATCACCGTAAGGAGTGTATAGGAGTGTTCTATTAGTATTCTATATTTGAGTATTAGATGTAGTGCCAGGTGAGTGCCAAGTGAGTCCAATGAGTGGCAAATGGATGGCCCAGTTGAGTGCCGAATGGAGTGCCAAAGCTCGCGTGCCACCATAGTGCGCACTGAGTGCCACATAGTGCGAACTGAGTGCCAGACTTTTTTGCAAGCTGTTTTGCGCTGAGCCTCCCCCTAAGCCTTAGAATAGCCCCTTAAGTGATGGTGTCTACGCCCTAAAGGTTAATAAGGTATGTAGGAAAATCGATTGGGTGTATATTACAGAGTTGCTAGGATTGCTTCCTACTATGAGTTAGTTTTTTTCTATAACACTTATACACACTATTTCACTTATACACACATACACTATGACACTTATACACACATACACTATGTCACTTATACACCATACACTATGACACTTCATACACACATTCACTAATTGCCAACTAATTATAAACAGGCTTAATACACGCAACCCATAGGACAGCTTCACACTCATGCCATGAGAGCACTTACACTGCCCCATAGACACTGTCCACTTACGCCATGAGACATCAACTTTGCGATTGAGGTGTGTATTTTAAGTTGCTAGGATGTTTCCTACTGATGAAAGTTTAGCATTTTTCAACCTCTTGCTAAGCTACGCTTTTTTCCTAATCTCTACATCCATAGAAACAGAGCTAATATTGTATTGATGGTTCGTTCCCCGCATCCTCAGGTCGATATATGAACACCAAAAGGGCGCATGCACATGCGCACTCCGTCGCAAAGACAGTCTACCGAGACGTGCGTGCACCGCAGGTGCGATCCCGCGCCGCGTCCCCCGTCCAGCCGCGGTTCCGCCCGACCGCCGTGCGCCGCGCAGGCGCAAATTTTCCGGTACCGCCCGCGGCGAGCGCCGCAGGCGCAATATTCCCGCGCGAAATATTATTTATATACTATGAGTCATTCATTTTTTTATTTCATACTTAAACATTTTATATTAACGATTATTTTTTCTTTTATATTTTTTACTATAATACTTTTAATTTATAATTTTAAAAAATTGTATGTAAGAATAGAAAAAAAAACAGAGTGTCTGATGTGTAAACAATTTTATTTTACTACAGATTGTACTGGAAATTTGTCATTAAAAACATTAACTTAAATACCTTAAAAGTTAAAATCAGTAAATCAATAGAGGTGTTAAGCCTAACACCTTAAGGGATTAGTATGGCTTTTGTTTTACTGCTTAACTGCTTTAACTCAATGTTTTACTGCTTTAACTCATCTGTTTTACTGCTTTATAACTCGCTTTTTTAGTTCAATACCTTAAAGCAGTAAATCAGTAAAATCTAATAGAGGTGTTACACTAGCAACAAAGGGATTAGTTGGCTTTTGTTTTACTGTTTTACTGCTTTAACTCATATGTTTTACTGCTTTACTGCTTTAACTCATATGTTTTACTGCTTTAACTCAAATGTTTTACTACTTTACGATACGGCTTAAAGCAGTAACATCAGTAAATCAATTGTTAGGTGATGTTACATAGCAACAAGGGGGTTAGTATGCTGTTGTGTTTAACTGTTTTACTGCTTTAACTGCTTTATACTGTTTTAACTCATATGTTTTTTATTACTGCTTTACTCATATATTTATTAACATTACAATACCTTAAAAGCAGTAAATCGAGCGTAGAGTGATCAATGAGTGGTGTTGACATAGCAACGAAGGGTGGTTAGTAGCTTTTGGTTTTTACTGTCTTTACTGCTTTAAACTCATGTTTTACTTGCTTTAACTCATATGTTTACTCCTTAACTCGTATATTTATTAACATTACATGACTTAACAGTAAATCAGTAGATCAATAGAGGGTTTACACGTAGCAACCAAGGGGATTAGTAGGCTTTTGTTTTAGTGCTTTACTGCTTAACTCATGTTTTACATGGCTTATCAACTCATATGTTTTACAAACTCCTGCTTATTAAGCTCTGTTTTTACCTGCTTGTTAACTTATATGTTTTACTGCTTAACTCATATATTTATTAACATTAGTGTTTTTTATTTTGTTTTAATACTTTTTATTTAATTTTATTATATTTTTAATTTATTTTTATTATTATTTTTGTTATTTTTGATTATTCTTAATTTTCTATTATTATGTAATATTAGTGTTAATTTTACTTCATGCCTATTCGAGTTTATTATTTTTAGACACACATACCACACACACACACAAGCACACAGCACACCACAACACACATTTCCACACCAGCACAAACACACACACACACACAGCACAGCACACACACACACACACGAGGCCGACACTTACACTTATTACGTGAAAAGAAAAGGAATTATTAACAAACATTTATTTTATTTTCTATTATTATTAATTTACTTAGTCTTATTTACTTCATGCCTATTGTTATTATTTATTTAGAGCACAAATTACACACAACACACACGCACAGCAGGCACACACACACACGCGATTTTCACACACACCCATACACACACACACACACGCCCACTCACTTACAACGACATAACGACTAATGTATTAAAACGATTTTTATGTTTTATTAAACACGTTACATTTATATTACTCATTCAAATATAACTAAAATTATTTCAAGGTTTTCTCTAAAGACTGTCGCTATTATAGTGGTGTATAAACTCATCATTATTCTTTGAACAAAGAAGTGTTATTATTTACTGTTAATAACTTTTTGTTTTAAGTTTTATTAACTATGTCAGGGTCACAGGGCGTAGAGATTCTTATAGATCAACTGTAGTACTAAATTGTTTCTATGAAAGTTCTTATTAAAAGACATATATTTACGCTAACCTTAATAGCAATAAATCAGGGTAAATCAGTAAGGGCCAGCCCCTAGCACCCCTCTACATACAAGCTAGTGGCCAACGTTTGTTCTATTGACTTAAGCTGTTTAAGCATCATCTTAGTCCATGGTAATACAGTAATACGAAAAGTAAGCAAAATTATAGTTCTTTCTGCTGCTAGACAATAACATGTATTTATTAAAATCATTCTATGTTTTTTATTTAAACAAATAACAGATTCATTCACTTTAGCATGTTTATATTATTGCGCTCGAATGTTACTAAAAATATATTTCAAATGTTTTTTAAATATTCGGATTTTCTTTATTATTATATTATTATCTAATGTACATTGACAATCCATCACTGAGAAAACACAACAAACCCGCACCCTTACAGAATACGAAACTGACCTCACCTCTCGTGTAACATATGTGTTAAAATAATCTACTATTAGGCCTAAATTAGGTATAATCCTTTTTGTATCGCCGGGGGCGGATTTAGGCCTAATTCCCAGGTCCAACAATATATTTAAACTGACACTTATTTCTGTAAAATGTGGTGCACTAACTACGTTAGGCCTAAATTTGCCTAATTTAGGAATAAGCCTTTTTTGTATCACAGGCGGATGTAAGCCTAATACCAGGTCAAAAGGTAAATCCAGTATAGAAAAGAATCATTGTTATTATTATTAATTTTTATCAATAATTTCAAACTGAATCATGCTGGATCGTAAGATCCTTAAGCAGGTAAGAAGGAAATGTTTTTCTTACTTGTGATTGGTCGGAGAAATCCTTATCTCTATATGACGCTCGTATGTGATGTTTGGTCGAGAATTAGTTTTTATTCGTCTTTTGAAATTAAACTTTGTTCTTTTATAACTTTGTATTCTGGTAGGCAGGTGTGGTTTTTGATCTTTTAGACCCAAACTCAACATTTTAAAATCATAGTCTTTTTAGCTGTTAAGCGGTGGCACAAGGTATCTGATTTGTATTAAAAGTGTTTTTTTTTACTAAGTGTTTTTTGCATTTTATAATAAATATCTTGCATTGAGGAATAATTATTAATTTCACTGGAGTAGATGTATAATTAATCTCACGCTAGATTTTAGTAGTAGTCACTGTGAAGCGAAAACGGCAAAAGAGGCGCCCAGCGAAGCTCGACGCCAGATGCGCGAACAGCCGCCGCATGAACGCCTGCACGGCGTAATATTACTACGACGGTTACGCGAAAATATGGAGCGTTTGTAATTTCAAAGTGGTAGGGCATAGCATCCTAGAGGTGATATCTTTCGTGGACATCCGTCCCATTGCAGGATGTATCTAATATTAGTGAGGTTTTGTGTTAGCTGGTGTCATAGGTATGAGGTTTACGAATATGTAATAACATATGTTCAGAGCGCGCATTAGTTTATTTAAAAATCCCTGGTATATGCAGTGTTGTGTATGTAAAAACCCAAGTGGAGGATAATGCTCGATGTCGTACCCGCATGCATACGTAACTGATGTAGGAAGAAGGTTATGACTCTACATACTTCGATGTAATTTTCAAGTATAATAATATGATACCGAAATACTTGAAGTTCCATAAGAGAAATTTCGGTTTGTACAAGGAGGGGGAAGTTTAATATGCATGTACACGCATTGTGTAATTAACTATATAGTAATATACGTAATAAATATTTTTAGAATAAACAACTTTTTTTCATAACTTATAGATAAAGAAGATTAAAAACGCGTAAAGACATTACCTTGAAAGGGAGGGTACGGGACATACTTCTATACATATAACTCTACGTCCTTGTAGGTGTAGCATTTAAGGCAATATAAAACTTGTTTTACTATTCCTTAAAGTAAATAAGATGTTAAAAGCATACCTACAAAAGAGGAACATGGACAGCGTCACTACACCCCGTCCTATTTGTTCTACTCCCTCAAGGAATTATAACTTTAGGAAAAATAAAACAAACTGTTTTTTCTACAAAACAAAATGTTTTCAAGAAACTTTACCAGTGCAATGGTATTTTCTCTATAAATAAACTTAAAAATGTTCAAGTAAAAAATAAAATGGACGACTCATAATATAGGGAAGCGTATATTTGAAAATACCAAATGATGTAATGAAAGTTTACCACCGGTATATCATAAAGAAAATATTTTCCCGACCGCGTAGTAATATTACGCCGGCGGGTTCATGCGGCTGGTTCCGCACCGGGTCGGGTTGCGGCGCTCTTGCGTTTTGCTTTACGTGATCTAACTATAAATCTAATGAATTAATTATTATCTACTCGTAGGTGAACTTTAATAATTAATTCTCAATGTAAGTAATTTACTTATAAATATGATAATAACACCTTAGTAAAAATAAACACTTTTAATACAAAATCAGATAACTTGTGCACGGCTTAACAGCTAAAAATGACTATGATTTCAAAATGAGTTTGGGTCTAAAAGATAAAAAAACACACTTGCTCAAATACAAGTTTAAAGACCAAAGTTAATTTTCCAAAGACGATAAAATAATTCTCGACCAATCACAATACGAGGTCAATAGAGATAAGGATTACTCCGACCAATCACAAGTAAGGAAAACATTTTCTTTTTACCTGCTTAAAGGATCTTACCGCGATCCCAGCATGTTTTCAAGTTTGAAATATTTTATAAAAATAATAATAATACAATGATTCTGTCTATACTGGAATTACCTTTTGCCCTGGTATTAGGGCTTAAATCAGCCTGTGATACAAAAAGGCTTATCCTAAAGTTTAGGCCTAAATGTAGGCCTAACGTAGTTATTGCACCACATTTGAAAAAAGGTCAGTTGAAATATATTTTGAACCTGGAATTAGGCCTAAATGCCCCGGGATACAAAAAGAATTATCCTAATTTTAGGCCTAAAGTAGTTATTTCAACACATTTTACAGAGAGAGGTCAGTTTCGTAACTGTAAGGAGTGCGGGTTGTTGTGTTTTCTCGTGATGGATTGTCAATGTACATAGATATAATAATAATAATAAAGAAAATTCGGAATTATTTAAAAAACTTTGAAATTTTTAGTTACATCGAGCGAATAATATAAAATTGTAGTGAATATTGTTATTTTTAAATAAATACTTAGAAATGATTTTAATAAAAATACATGTTATGTTAGCAGAGAAGACCTTATTTTGTTCTTTTTATACTTATTAAATGGCTCTTATTACTGCTAAAGCAGTAAGTCAATAAACAAAACAGTGGCCATAGCTGGTGTATGGAGCGGGTGCCAAGTGGATGGCCTTATGGGAATTCATTGATTTATTTCTTTAATGAACATAGAATATATGACTCCTTGTAACAATGTCATAAAATTTTAGTAAAAGTTATTTATAAAACCTAAAATTTAAATAATTTAAAAACATAAATTTTACAGCCTTGAACTATTTGATTTTGATAGAGCAAAGTATAATTCTTGATTTATTATAATAATTTCTAACAGATCTTTTAGATTACTTTTTCTTTTTATTTGAATGATTTAATATATTTTTATCGTTTTATTAAACATAAAATGGTTTTAATAAATTATACATTATGTATGCAATTTAATGCAAATGCGTGTGTGGGTGTATGGGTGTGTGGGTGTGTGCGCTCGTGTGTGCGTGTCTGCGTGTATTGTGTGATCTAAGTATAAATATTAACAATAGGCATGGAAGTAAATAACCTAAGTATAAATAATAAAAATATAAAATAAAATGTTTTAATAAAGCTTATACGTTATATGTATAAGCTTTCTCGTTGTGTTGTGTGTGTTTCTCGTGTGTGTTTGTTTTGTGTAGGGCTCTGTTTGTGTGTGTGTGTCTTTGGAGTAATAATGACATCAGTATGTCATGAAGTAAATAACACTAAGTATAATAATAATAAACATAAACAAATAATTAAATAATAATAAAATAATAATAAAATAAATAAAATGTAAATAATGAAAAATAAATAAAAAGTATTAAAACAAAAGTAAAAAATATGTCAGAGTTTGAGTTTAAAGCAGTAAAACATATGAGTTAAAGCAAGTAAAACATGAGTTAAGCAGTAAAACATATGAGTTAAAGCAGTAAAACATGAGTTAAAGTAAGTAAAGCAGTAAAACAAAAGCATACTAATCGCCTTGTTGCTATGGTTTGATTTACTTGATTTACTGATTTACTGCTTTAAGGTATGTAATCTTAATAAATATATAGTTAAAGCAGTAAAACAATGAGTTAAAGCAGGTAAAACATGATATTAAAGCAGCAAAAGCAGTAAAAAAAGCAATACTAAGCCCCCTTGTTGCTGATGTACACGACCTCTATTGATTTACCTGATTTACTGCTTTAAGGTATGTAATGTTAATAAATAATAACAATAATAAAGCAGTAAAACATATGAGTTAAAAGCAGTAAAACATGAGTTAAAACAAGTAAACAGTAAAACAAAAGGCATACTATACCCCCTTGTTTGCTATGTAACACCCTTTATTGATTTAACTGATTTAAAACTTGCTTAGAGGTTGTAATATTTAAATAACATATGGTGAGTTAAAGCAGTTAAACATATGAGTTAAAAAGCAAGTAAACATGAGTTAAAGCAGTAAAAGAGTAAAACAAAAGCATACTAATCGCCTTGAGTAGTTAGGTAACACCTCTATTGATTTAATGATTTACTGCTTTTAAGGTATGTAATGTTAATGTTTTTAAATAGAATTTCACACAATTGTAGTAAAATAAAAATGTTTATATATCAGACACCCTGGGTTTTTTTTTCCTTCTTACATACTATATTTTTAAAAATTTATAAATTAAAAGTATTAAGTAAAAAAATATAAAAGAAAAAATAATGTTAATAAAAATGTTTAAGTAAGAGAATTAAAAATGAATGACTCATAGTAAATATTATATTTCAATTCGCGCGGGAATAATTGCGCCTGCGGCGCTGCGCGCGGGGCGGGTACGCGGAAATATTGGCGCCTGCGGGCGCACGCGGCGGGCGGGAACGTCGGCGGACGGAGGACGCGGCGGGTCGCACAGCTGCGGGTGGAGGGTTTTGACTGTCTTTGCGCGGAGGGCGCATGCTGCGCCTTGGTGTTCCAATTTTGACCTAGGGGAAGACATCAATATTAGTTCTTGATCTATGATGTAGGGTAGAAAAGGTTAGAAGAGGTTAGAAATGCTAACTCATAGTAGGAAACATCCTAGCTACTTATAATATACAGCCAGATCGCGAGTGTCTATTGGTAAGTGTAACGTGTCCTATGGTGAGTGTACAGTGTCTGACTGGATGAGTGTAGTGGTCTATGGGAGTGAGTGTAAAGTGTGTATTAAGTTGTTCATAGTGGAATGTGGTGGTATAAGTGGGTCTATGTGATGTGTGTATAAGTGACATAGTGTATGTTTGTGTGTATAAGTGTCATAGTGTAATTGGTGTGTATTAAGTGAACATAGTGTGTATTAAGTCGTTAGAAAAAGACTCACTCATAATTGTAGGAAGCATCCTAGCAACTTTGTATTAACACGCAATCGATTCCTTCTACCCTATAACCTAGGGTAGACACGCATGATTAAGGGGCTCTATTCTAGGCTCAGGGGAGGCTAGAAAAGGCTTGAAAAAGTGGCACTCTCAGGTTGGCACTATGTGGCACTTCAGTTTGGCAACTTCAATGTGGCACTCACTTTGGCACTCCGTTGGCACGTCATTGGCACTGCCAGCTTCGGCACTCACCTGGCACGTCATCTAATACTCATAGAAATACTCAATAGAACACTCCTAGACCACTCCTTACCGGTGATTAGGAACCACAAATGTACTGAACTCATCAAAAGTGTACGCGAAATCTCAGATAAATCTGAGTCATCAAGATGACCGTAAAAGATGACGTCCATCACAGATGAAATCCATGCAATAATGCTGAACCTTTCAAGGATGGTCATGCATCAAAGTTGAGCCATCAAAGATGAACCATAGATAGGTGGTCCATCAACGAGTGTAAGTGTGTATCAGTGTCATAGTGTGTAATGTATGTAAGTATGTGTGTGTGTGTCAAGGTGTCTATTGGTGAGTGAAAGGTGTCTATGGGTACATGTCAGTGTCCTATGGGTGATAGTGTAGAGTGTTGGGGGGAGTGGTGTTAAAAAGAAAAATGATAAGAGTGTCATAGTGAATGTGTGTATAAGTTGTCATAGTGTATGTGTGGATAAGTGAGTGTAGGTGTGTATAAGTGTCATAGTGTAAGTGTCTATGGCGTAAATGTAAGTGTCTATGGGTCAATGTAAGTGTCTATGGTTGAGTGCAAGTGTGTATAAGTGTCATAATGTGAATGTGTGTGATAAGTGACATTAGTGTGTATAAGTGGTCATACGTGTAATGTCTATTGGTGAATTGTGTGGTGATGTGTAAAGTAAATATGTGTGTGTAAGTAAATCTGTGTGGTCGTGTAAGTAAAGTCTGTGTGTGTGTGTAGTAAATCTTGTGTGTGTGTGTAAGTTAATCCGAGTGTGTGAGTGTAAGTAATCTGTGTGGTGTTAAGTAAATGCTGTGTGTGTAAGTATAATCTGGTGTGTGTGTGTAATAAATCTGTGTGCTGATTGGTAGTAATCCTGTGTGTGAGTGTAAAGTAAATCCTTGTGTGTGTAAAGGTAAATGCTGTGTGTGTTGAGTGTAAGTAAATCTTGTGTGTAAGGTAAATCTGTGGTGTGTGAGTGTAAGTAAATTGGTGTGAGTGTAAGTAAATCTGTGGTGTGTGTTGTGGTGTGTATGTGTTGGTGTGGGATTAAACAATATGGTTATCAAAAATTTGGGTTCTCAAAAAATTAGGGTTCTCAAAAAAAATAGGGTTCTCAAAAATTAGGGTTCTCAAAAATAGGGTCGGCCAAAAATTAGGGTGGGTCAAAATTGAGCCATGGAAGACCAAAGGGTTTGGTCCGAAAAAATTAGGGTGGGGTACGTACACACGGTTGCTTAGGCACGTTTTGGCCAACCCTTCTCGGAAGGGTTTGCCGAAAAATTAAGGGTTGCCCAAAATTTGGGTTTCTCAAAAAATTTGGGTTGTCCAAAAAATTTGGGTTCTTAAAAAATTAGGGTTCTCAAAAAACTAGGGTTCTCAAAAAGTCAAGGCCAAAAAGGTCAAGGGCACAGGTAAAAAATTTGGGCCCAAAAAAAGGTCAAGGCCAAAAAAAGTGAAGGTCAAAAAAAGGTCAAGGGCCAAAAAGGTGAAGGTCAAAAAGGTCGGGTCAAAAAGGTCGGTTCAAGGTCAAATCAGTGGGGGTCCGGGAATTCCTCTAATACTACTGTGGTCTTTACTGCATTGTATTTATTGTGTGGCTCTTGAGGTGATGTTTTTCAATGTGTATAAAATTATGTAGGTATCAAAATGTCAGACTTAAGGATCGTAGTTTTTTATTATTTATATATGGTTTCTTTTTGTCTATTAAATTCTTTTGTTAATATTATAATATATATATATATATATATACTATATATATAATATATAATAAATATATATATATAATGATGTATAGTATATATATATATATTATACTACGTACTATAATATATATATATTATATATATATATATTATATATATATATATACTATATATATTATAATATTATATATATATATATATATATATATATAGTATATTATAGTTGTATATATTGTTTTTCTGTCATAGTGTGAGTAGTATTGATATAATATGTTATTTTTGTAAGACCGCCATAGACTGTTATTTTTAGCAATTATTCCGAAGCGTTTGTATATATTTTTGTAGTGCTATATATATATTTATATAGTATATAGTATATATATATATCATATATAATCATTATATATATATATATATATAAGTATATATATATATATATAATATAATTATATTATAGTCATAAATATATAATATATATATATATATATATATATATATATATATACTATGATAATATATATATATTATATAATATATGTATATGATATTATTACTATTATATATTACATAATATTATATATTATATATTAATATATAATATATATATTATATATACTATATAACTATATATTTATATATATAGTATATAATATATATATATATATATTATATATCTATGTATATATTATATTTAGATATATATATATATATATATATATATTATATATATATATAGACCGCCATCCGGTAATTGTTTAGCACATTATTCTAAATGTCCCACTGATGACAGCTAATATATATATTATATATATATATTATAATATAGTATATATAGTATATATATATTATATATATATATATATATATATAGTATATATATTATATATATATATATAATATATATATATAATATATATACTATATAATAATTTTATATTTATTTATTTATTCTCACACTATATACCGCAATGACTGCAGGTGGTGGGTCGGCAGCAGAAAGTATCTTCATATCCAATACACGTAGCACGGGAAGAAAAAAATAAAAATTATAAAAGATCATATTTAGGTTGTAGTTTAAACAGCTATTAAACTGCAGAAAAATTTTTCTTGCACCTTCGCTACCATTTTAGTGAAAAGCTTATTATTTTATTAAAAATTAATATATATATATATATATATAATATATATATATATATATAGTATATATATATAGTATAATATATATATATATACTAGTATATATACGTACTTTATATATACTATATGAGTATATTATATATAGTATATTTTATAAATATAGTATATATATAATATATATATATAATTATATATATATATTATATTATATATATATATATATATAATATACTATATATATTATATATATATATATATAGAGAGAGAGAAGAGAGAGAGAGAGAGAGAGAAGAGAGAGAGAGAGAGAGAGAGAGAAGTAGAGAGAGAAGAGATCACACGCATACTCAAAGCGTTGAAATTACCTCCCATTTTTAATGGTGCGTCTTTCTCTTTTGCGTTCATATTCTTTACACACCCATCCCCCAGGCAACATATTACTAACCACCATTTATCCACATATCATATACACATGCTTAAAAAAACCTGTATTCTTGTGACACACCTTACAGACATCCCTAATAATATATCTATGTGTGGGGGAGAAAGAATTGCCCACATCGTATGTCCCGCGTGTCGTAGAAGGCGACTAGGGTACCCGGTGGTAGTTGGGTTTGGCTGGGCCACTACCACCTATCTCTTGCTAGGAATGCTAATGAAGGCCTCAGAGGTCGTGATCGCCGTAACGGCCTTCTATCTTTCGGCAAAAATGTTTGAATCGTATGGGTACATTGAATGTCAGAGATAAATGTTGAGGAGAAGAGGTGATGGATGTAAATTAGGAAAGGACAAATTTGATTTGCTCGCTGTGACTAAAGCAAAGATGAAAGGAAATAGTGAAAATGAGTGGTGCGGGGTGTGCGAAATGTTGTGTGTGCTGGTGTGAAAGGAATGAGAGGAGGAAGAAGGAGTTGCAATTTTGATGAGTGACGTTGTGGTAAGAGCTATGTACACTTTTGTGTGAGCGAGTCCTGAGAATTCTAACTGGTTAATATTTAAGTTTTGAAAAGGTCAAGGTATGTGGTGGTTGTGATGTATGGTCCATCTGAGGAAACGTTGGAGAGAGTAGATTTTTTGAGATATGAATGATGTTTTGGATTGGGTGAGTAAGAGCTTCAGATTGATAGTGTTGGGGTAACCTAAAATGGTTGGATAAGTGATGCAAAAAGGATGGTATACACCAGATGGTTTTGGGGTGCGGAAAAAAATGAGAATGGTAAGAAGTTGATTGATTTCTGTGACTAGAGAGGTATAATGCGTGTTAGTAATACTTTCTTTACCACAATAGTATCATAGTATACTAAGAGTTTGGTGTAGGTAGAAGATTGGTAATGGGAGTAAAAAGTATGATTGATTTTTGTGTTGGTGAAAAAGGAAATGTTGAAGTATGTGGTTTGGATGTTAAATCGTGAAGGGTTTTAGGAATGGGATTATCGGATCATTATGTTGTCTATGTAAAATTAAGTTAGTGGAGGCTTTGGATGGAAAGGAAGGTGATACGGAAGGAAGTGGGTAAAATTGAGTGAGAAGGTAAGGTGAACAAGGTAATAAGGATAAGTATGTAAGAGCGCTTCGCAAGTAAACCAGTTGAATGCGACAAGTTGAAACTGAGCAAATCTGGGAGCAAATGGAGGAAAGCAATTGTTAGCAGTGCAAAAGTAGTATGTGGATGTGCTAAAGTAGGAAGTAAGAATGTTAACAAGTGAATGGTGGAAATGACAGAGGTGATGCAGCGTTAAAAGTAGAAAAAAGAAGCGTGGCTGATATGTAACTAAAAGGATGATGAAGTTCACAAGAAAGATGCTTGGAATTATATAAGGAGGAATAAAGAATACTAAGGTGCAATAGGTAGGAGGACGATAGAGGTAAATGAACCAGTTTTGGAAGGCGGCGAATGCCATGGGCTTACGGGGAATAGGAAGCTTTCCTGGAAGAAGCGCGAAAGTTAAGAATGAGAATAAGTGTAAACGACTAGCTTAGGAAGTAACTATAAATAGGCGATGCTGCTGCTCTTCGCTAAACCTCGAAACTGAAATGGGATTGTTGAAGGGAGTTGGAAAAACCGTTGGATTTGCATAATATTGGAGTAAATGAAGAGGTGAATGAGTGAAATGTGTGCTGGGTTTGATTGTGTTAGCAGCGAAGAAGGAATTGGGTATTTGGTGATGAGGTTATTTAGCAAGGAGGCTATGGATGGTGTCAGCGTGGAGCAGAAGGTTTTCATGAGAGATGGTGGATTTGGGTTAGTACGAATTCTGGCAGGTAACAGGA
>JABUQX010131444.1:0-5000 GCA_015478945.1 Trachelipus rathkii
AGAGAGAGATATAATATAAAGTATAATATTATATAATATATATATTAATATATATATATATATATATATATATATATATATATATATATATATTATATATATTTAATATATTATAATATATAATAAATTATAATATAATATATATATAATTCTTAATAAAAGATGCTTTTCGATGCATTAAGCATATAATTTTTATTTTATTAAATTTATTAACTTTTTATAAATAAAATGTGTAACATTTGATTATAAATATTTTTTTTTTGTGACCCACCTCGACCCACCGTATATCCGCTCGCGGCCCTTGGGGGTCGCGACCCCCGGTTGAGAAACGCTGCTATAAGATATCACAATAGAAATTTTTGAGAAAATTAAATTATATTGTTAAAACACAAAGTCAGTGAAAGGAAAGTTAAATAGCCTCATGCATTGCTATTCTAGTTAACTATTCTCTCTATTTAAAATCAATGCTCTTAAACTATGCATGAAGAACGGAGCTGTTCATAGTGTTGGCGAGAAATGACGATTCTTGCTGTATAATATTTGTCGACTGCTTAGGCTTAAACATTCTCGCTCGATAAATATCATCTTGAAGGTTCAGCAGGAGATAGTTTCTAGCTAATTCGAGGTAAAGATGCAATCCATGGATAAAGAGCTTTTCTTTCTTCCCACATATACAGTGGATCAGCATCCGATTTCGTTCCATAAGTGGTGCTGCAAATTATTTATCCAGTAGTTTGGATAGTATTTTCTAATTCATGCTGTTTTCTCTCACTGCTGCTTCTACGTTTGCATTTTAACTTTTTCTCCTTTGATCAGTTCCACTTGGTTTCGATTGTATGCTGATATTCTTCATGATTGTTCTTCTGAACGATATTTTTCTGTAGCATGTCTCAAAGCATTTTCCAGAAAAAACTGAATGGGTTGTCCTTCTCAATATCTGCCGTTTCATTTACAGATTCTTCATGTGAATCTTTATGAGACTGATCATTTTGATTATCATTTTGTTCATCAGTCATTTTGTTCATCAGAATCTGACCTTAATGTAATATTTTCTTTTAGCTTTTATAAAAAGGTTTCTTCTCTTCTTTGAGCAGCATAAATTTTATTTCATTCTGATCAATAATATCAAAAGGAACGAATGATTTTGTCGGATTTACGAACTGTTGCAAGGTGCATAAGAGAGTTTTCTTCTCTTAGATGGGATACCCAACGTTCAGGGTAACATAATATTAAATGAAGTGTCATACTGGTTGTGCATGTTTATTTACAAATCCGGCTATGCGCTGTGTGCAAAGTTTTGTGGGCTAGGAATAGTGTTTTGGATTGATGCAAATGCATTGAACTCGGCAGGTATTGACATAAAGATATAATCGTACATCAGTCATATCAGAGCTCGCGTCTTTTAGTTAATTCTTCAAATGTTTGTAGCAATTTAATCTATACTTTAGTAAATTAGCTTCAGCAGCGATTTGAATTTTAAAGTGATTTTGCCACTTTATTTAACAATTAAGTGGGAAATGTGCACATACGGTCTTTGGCAAAACAAAGAGCTCAAAATTGTGACTACACTAAAAGCAAGCTACCTGGCTCATGTGAGCACATGTAGTCATCTCAAGAAAGGAGATTGATAGGTCATTCCAGCCGTTGATCCTATTGGCTCTCTACTTCTCACGAGCTCTCAACTTCCCCTAACCATCATGAAGATGAAAATCTCCTTTAATCCTTTTAAAAAGTGAAGGCTTGTGTTTAGCAGGTAAATTAAATAATTAAAGTAGCTTTTTATATATTTGTTCATTAAAAAGTTCTCACCTCACGTGAGGTCTTAGACAGCCCTCACTGTGGCAATGAAGTTTAACGTTCTTATTTAGTTTCAACGACTTAGGGAGTTCGGTGACGAGGAAGGTGCACTTGATGAATGTCGCTACTGTATTAGAGTCAACGTCATAATAATATATATTGATACTAGACGGACGCTATGGTGGCATTATATAGTAGTTCACTAGTACATACATTTAACTATATATATCATAATGTTGACGGAGTAATAGAGTAGTATATATATAATTAATCATATAATCTTTCTAAGCAAGACTGCGACGGCTCCCAGGAAGGGCTTCTCGCCCTGATCAGTTGGCTCAGTGCGCAGTCATTCTCCTTCCGTCTGGCGAAGACTTTGCTAAAGCCCTAGAGCACTGCTAGAAGACTTACTTTCGTCAGCCAACTAGCTGTTTGGGACAGCCCCACAGTCCGTCGAGAGTTAAACCTCGTCAGTGTAGGTTGATAGGTATTGTTTCCGCTTGTTGCAGGTAGGAACTAAAGGCATCTTTTTTTCCATTGGGTGGAGCGCTTCAAAAATCGCGTTCTCCCCCAGAGGCTCTCCAGAAGATCCTTCTTCTAGGCCATAAGATTCCAACGCATGGTCCAGGAGTAATAAAATATAGAAAGGACCGGGTTTGCTGAGCCCTGTCGCGCCGCTATGGACCGAGTAGGTCGAAGAACAATCTTCGGATATATATATATACGTATACTAATAATACACCTTAGGGATAGATAGGTATGGTGATCGATAGTTATATAAATACGCCCGCATGTACGGGCTAAGTATTACTTACGGTAATGAATAGTATATTATATGAGTGTAATTATACATTTAGTTACGACAGTGTTTTTTGTTTTTTTTTTTGTTTTTTTTTTAAAGCAGTCTATCACCGAACCGTCACTCTCCCGCTCACGGGTCAGAGCCCTAAATCTAGGAGGGGGTGTTCGAATTTTAAAGCTCACTGAAGCAAGACGGGAGCCAAGAGAGGTATATAGCTCCCAAACACGACCGATCCAGTGGACGAACCCTGGTTATCGCTAGGTTGGGCGAGTGCTCTAACAGGCGCTTGAGCTACCGCGACGCAGTTTTTGTGCTTGAATCCATCCTTTCTTGACATATAACGAGCCGGACTCCGCTGAATAGTAACGAGGAAAATCTTTCATATGAACAAAATGCGGCCATTAAACTTCATATCCTTATAAGAGAAGAGAACAATAGGAAAAAAGAAGATACTTCAGCCTCAATCACAGTCCATAATCCAATACCCGAGAATGGTCCTACCCTTTAGATATCAAGAGTAGTTTGAAAATTTCGGCGAGTGAAATTCGTACTTTTCTGACAACGAATTTTTAATTCAAATAAGTTTTTATTTAAGTTATCAAGCAAAAAAATATTATTCTCGCAAAATATATTCTGGCTTCTTACACTTAGAGTGTTACAACAAAGATGTGAAAGCTATGAAATCTTTCAGCTTATGAATTTTAAACAATGCTTTACTTCTTAAAGAAAAGAACTTGATTTAAAATTTTGGAGCTTCACCATTTCAATTAATAATTGCTGTACATGTTATCGTTCTATCTTATTGCCGATGTTAATTTTATTAAAATTTCACGAATCTAGCTAGCTTAGTTAACTTTGATAAAACTACCGCAGTATCTTCAGTTCCTTCTATTCAATCTTGAAAACTTATTCTTTTCTTAATGGCGTAAATTTCCAAACCTTCGCTTTTATCGTCTATGCTGATGCTTTGGAGTCCTTGCTCTCCTCAATTTTCTCTGAGTCCTCTCTTCAATTTCTCCCCTCTGTTTTTAGTGCATCCATTCATGACGGCAGTCAGCTCATATTAAATATATATTATAGTACAATATCTATATATATATATATATATAAGTATATATATATATATATAGGTACGTTACATATAAATATATATAATATAATATCTGCTATTATATTAGTATAATGGCAAGAGATAAGTATAGAATAATCTGAGAAATAATACAGTACATTCTCACGCGGCGGGAGCCGGAATTAATAAAAGGGTGTTCATTCGTCCGGCCTGGCGGCGTCTCCAGCGGCCTCCGGCTCTTTCCGGCCGATAAAAATTATTCTGCGGTACCAGTGCATCTCTAGTGTCTATGTGTGGTATAAATGTATCTGACGAAGTCCTAAACCTCGATAGGGATAGTCTGTCATCATGTGGTCTACAAGTGGGTGTTGCCGTTACAATAGCTCAGGGGGGTATGGCTGCCCGAACGTACGTGAACAAGTGCATGGGAAATAGAAGTACGCAATAGGGCGCTACGACTCATCTAAACTGATTTGTGGACGCGTAGATACCAGCTGAAACTCGGTATACTACTCAACTTCTTCTTATATAGGTAGCGGTAGTCTTCCGCTTGTAGATGAAGTTACATGATCGTGTGCATGTGGCATACATACTTGCGCATGGGGGATACTGGTGCACCCGAACATTGGAAGTATAATTGACACTAGGGACAGGCTATGATGAAACTTGGTACTATCGTAGTCTGGGCTCACTACTAAGGACTATCGCACAGTGTCTATGTAAGCACGAGATGTAAAAATGGAACCATGAGACCAACCCATGGGGGAATTCAGGCCCCAAACACTAGAAGCTATCGGACGTAGAAACCGACCTCCTAAAACTCGTATATTTCGACCGCTTACATGAAGGTACGCAAACATCGTAATTTACTGTCGGTGTGTAAGATACGTGCGAGAACAGCACACCCCAGGAGTGGTGGTGGTTGACCCCCATGATCCTAGGTAAGGTCATGATGAACTTTTTTTGTTAACATGTTTACGACTGTCTAATGGTACAAAACAACCGTGGATATGTTAGAGATATGTTAATGGGAAAAAAAGTGTGAATACAGGTACCGGTTTTTGTTGGGAACTCGCTTAGAGTTTGTCTTTACTGTTGTTAAGTATGAAATTTTTAATGTTAGCCTGTTTATTCGTGGTTAGAATATGTTAAGGTTTTTGTCGTTCTGTACTTATACCTCAGAAGTTCAAGGTTGATGAGATATGTTAGCCTTACGCGATGTCGCAAAACTTTGCTTACGGTGTTAGCATAATGTTCATTTTTCAGTATGATTATTATGGTCAGGTAATGGAATATGGAGATATTTTGTTTAAAACTGTTACGCGAGGCGTG
>JABUQX010131444.1:10000-12500 GCA_015478945.1 Trachelipus rathkii
ATTTTCTTTTATTTCTTTAACGTTTGACCGCTCAACACAAAAACTTTGCTTACATTTTATTCAATTAAGAATGTCGCTCAACAAACCTAATTCCAAAAACAAACAATAAATTTTTTTTTTACTTTCTTTAAATAGTTTTTTCCCCCCTAAAAATGTTTTATTTTAATTAAACTTTAGGTTTATATACAGTACAGATTTACTAATTTACAGTATTACCGTGTGGCCGTTAAATAACTTTTACCTATATATATATATATATATTAGTATATATATATATATATATATATATATATATATATATATTATATATATATATATACTATATATATAATTATCCATTGTCTTTCCTTATCCATCACAAGTTTAGAAAACAGTATTCGTGGTCATTTCTGTCATTTCTGACTTGCCTTTGAAGTTTCTCTCATATTTCGATGCAAATCTGCTTCAGATCAGCAATCACGGCGTAAACTTGCAAGCGACAGTCTTCATGTTTAATTTTCCTTGCAAAATTATAAAATTCGCATACAAGAGTGATATATTACTGCCTAACGATGAACATTCTTCACGAATTATCTGCCTACAATCTTTCATGATAATTTCATGCAATTTTTAAAACACACCCGGGTTCCGTGCTAGTTAAAGGAGATCCAAAAGTGCCATCAACTTAAACTGACGTACGCAGATAGCTTCAAAAAACTTAAACAAAACACTTTCTCAAGTACTTTATGAAATTCCGAAACACTTTTGTAAACTTTGAGCCGAAATTTAAGACAAATACGTTCACCCAAGATAAAATAATAAAACAAACAAAACAAACAAACAAACACCATGGAACTCCTCCCCCACACACCTACACACACACCACACACTACACACACACACACACCCACACACACACACACACACACACACACACACACACACACACACACACACACACACACACACACACACACACACACACACACACAGTATTAATCTCCTGACAGCAGAGCACTCAGCAGACTAGTTTAGAAAGGTTTTATATATATATATATATTATATATATATTATTATTATAGTTTATATCTATATATCATATATATATAATATTGATTATATATTAGTACTATATATATATATATTAATATTATACTATTATATATATATATATATATATAATTAGTTTAAAAACTTTTAAAAGTATGAGTCTGTTAGGAGAGACCTCCCTCCCCACTGTAAATCAATACAAAAATGAAATAAAAATATATATTTTCAACACATCTTTCGTTTCTTATGACGAAGGGCTAAAGTTTATACACTCATAATATATATATTTCTATATATATATATATATACGTTATATATATATATTATATTATATATAGTTATTATATATATAGGTATATATGTATATGTATATATAATAATATATATATAGTTAATACTATAAGTGCCGCAAAATCGCTTGCACAAAAGTTTTAAACATTTTTTCTCTTTGGAGGAGGATGAAGCAGAACAATAATGGATTCGATCCACTAAAATTTTTTATTGTAGAAGTAAGGGAGGCACTAATGTTGCCAAAATGATTTTATGCCAACAAGGTTCGCTTTCATTATATATATATATATATGCTATATATTATATATATATATATATTATAATATATAAATATATATATATATATATATATATATACTATATATATTATATATATATAATAATCATATTATACTATTATATGGCGGTTTGTGTATGTGTGTTGTTTTAATGTCATTTATTATGAAATATTTTGCTTTAATTGCATATTATTTTAATGTTAAATATCTCTTTATTTAATTTAAAATTACTTGAATTATATATTTCTTAGCAATTATATAGTTATTAGACTATATATATATTTAATGGAGAAATATATATATATATATAAATATATATATAATATATATATTTATATTATAGTACTATATATATATATATATATATAATATATATATAGAGAGAGAGAGAGAGAGAGAGAGAGAGAGAGAGAGAGAGAAATAGATTATGTTAAAGCACCACTGTTCTATCATCAATCAAGGGTCAATGATTGAATTGTTATGTCAAAGGAAATCTCAATACATTTTATTTGCCATGAATATTATTTCTTAAAAACGGTATATAAACTGTTAAGAATGAAAATTTATTTATTTATTTATTTATTTATTTATTTATTCATTTATTTATTTATTTATTTGTTTATTTATTTATTTATTTATTTATTTATTTATTAATAAAATTAAATTTTAATCTTTAACGAGACTCGTGTATTTAAATTAATAAATAACTGCATAGAAAAGGAACTGCTTGTGCACACAACATTGTTTTTGTTTAGGTTTTGTTATAGAGAGAGGACCTCACCGACGAAGGACATATAGCGTCCCTCCAGGCAGACAAAATACTGCCCTTTAGGCTATGCGCGAGCTCAAAGCAAGTGAACACCAGCGACGAGAGCCCGTGATACTCTCGGTACATAACATTG
>JABUQX010131444.1:20000-38364 GCA_015478945.1 Trachelipus rathkii
TACTACTATATATATATATAGGTATATATATATATATATATATATATCATATATTATATATATATATATATTTATCTATATATATATATATATATATATTAGTAAATTTTTTGATCCTGTGGTCCATTCTTTAATTCATGGGCCATACTTTGTTCAGGAATGCAACCACGTCCATTGACCTCGACCTGCCCACAGGTCCCTCATGAATGTTACTTGCAATTTTGCATGATGTGCTGTGAGCATTGGACACTTCAGAAAATAATAATCAGCTTTTTCATGTTCTAATAGTCATATTAGGCATATTAGGGATGTTGTGTTTTGAATTGTTTGGTGAAATGAGTGGGGGGTGGGGGTGGAGGTTTTCTTCTAGATGAACTTGTTTGGGTTGTCTGATAGTTTTCATTTTGTTTTGATGCGTTAGCTTAAATGATATATTTGGATGATATTGTATTGAAATGGTGTTTATGAACTTACAAGTGAGGATAGTACTTCGATCGCAGTTGTGTTAGTAATATTTGGGCTTTGAATGGGAAGGTTGTATTTGAGTTTGATGTGTCAGAAGGGTGTGCGTTGATGAAGTAGTTGGGTCATATTCTATTTAGATTTACTGTGTAATGATTTTATTTATGTGCTTATTTAGAAAACTGTTGTTTGTAGGTGGAGGGAAGGTTCTATAGCTGTTACTGCAATATCCTACTGGTGAGGAAGGTGGGTATTTTAGACAGTGTCTTATGTGCTTGTGAAATGTTGTGGCAGAGAAGGGTTGGATTTGAAGTACTTGAATAAAATTGTGTCCCCAGCATGTTTAGATATCATATATCAGGAGGATTTTTGTTTCCCTATGTATGTTTTGGATTAGTGTGTTTTTTTTTGTACAGGTCTAAATTTTGAATTCTTTGAAATTTTTCTACCTTAGAGGTTACCAGGTTGTGGTTATGTAATTGAGTGTGGGTCTTATGAGCTGTTTTTATGTGTTGTAGAGTATTGTTACTCTCATTGAATGCACGTTGTTGCAAGGCAACAGTTGCAACATGTTGCAATAATATTACTCAGTTGATGCAAAGGATTTTCGAAAAAATAGGGTAAGTCTAATATTTTTTATAAAAAATATATATATTATATTATAAATATACTATTATACTATATAGTATATATATATATATATATATTATATATAATATATAATATAGTTAATATATATATATATATATTATAATAATATTTAATATATTATACCTATACTAGTATACAGCAATGCCCTTTACAAGGGTCGTCTAACTTATTTAAATGCATTGTCGTTTCATCTCACCCGCCCAAATTAATTTTTCAAGTTTATGAAATATTATTACTTTATTATAATAGATTTAAATTTATTGTCTTATCTGACGTCGCCTGACAACGACCCAGTTCACTCTAATAATACTGCATATATATATTATATATATAACTATCTATATAATATATATATAATATATATAATATTAATATATATATTAATATTATAAAGAATATATATATATATATCATATATATAATATATATATTACTAATTATTTCTATACGATGGGTTAGGTGTCGAATTATTGTTAACAACTGTACGGTTTTATACTAGAATAGATCATGATATATAGATATATAGATATAATAGATATAGATAGATTATATAGATATATTAATTATACTAGATATACTAGATATAATCATGAACTTGAAACAAATTTGAAGGAGGAAAGGCCGATAATTGAAAATAATGCTTGAGTGTAAAGAGAAGTTATTAAATAGTTAAAAGCTCTCAGCTTGGTAAATAAGGAAAAAGACGAGTCATACAGAAGATTGGAATGTTATTACGAACATTATTGTGAAGGAAATTAATCAAAAAATGAAGAAGGAGAGCAGTGAATTGATATCCTGCGTTGACAACCTCGCAGAATTATGGGATATCAGTGAATCTGTAATAATATATTACTATATTAATATTATATACTCTTATTATCATATAATATATAAATAATATATCATAAATATATAATATTATATATATTATTATATATAATAAAAGAATCACAATAATAGGAAGGTAATATGACTTAACTAAATTGGCCTTCTTCCCGGGATGACCCCCACGCATGTTGCGACTGAGGAATATACCCGGTAGCGTTACGATCGTAGCACTCCTCTCTAACCACGAAAAACGTTGGATTTCAACAATTATAAAAGCAACCTAAGCATCCATCAGGCGAACATAACCAGTGGTACCAGCCTTCCCTATTCCCTCGTGATCTTTATAATTCGTAGAGTGTTAAATATTGCCATAATATCCGCAATTATATAGTAGATTGGTTAAAAGAAATAGAACAATATAATTAGGAAGGTAAGAATTACTGCAATTTCCGGGCATGAAACCACCGCCGTATGTTAGCGACTTGAGACAAAGTATAACCCGGTGCGCTTACGCATTACGAGCCATCCTGCTACAACCCCAAAAAATTGGATGCAAGAATCACATCATTAAGATCCTCAGTTCGTCAACACGGCGGTGGTTCATCCCGAGAATAGGCAGTTTAATTCTTTTAACCTCTCTATTAACTGTTCTTTCTTATACACCTTATATATATTGACGATTCAATTCAGCATTTAACATCTACAATATTAAAGAAACGAGGAAATATGACAGGCTGACACCTGGTTAATACGGTCGCCTTGAGGGAAGCTCGTTGCTTTGAATTAAACTGTTCTTGGAATCCAACTTACTTTTGGGGATGGAGGAAGGCTCTATCGACGACCGGGCTATAATATTTGTCCTCAGCTCGAACATGGCCGGTGTTCTCACATACCGGACCGAGGCAGTTAATTCTTAACCTTTCTATATACTGCTTTCTTCTCTCTTTCTTTAACAATCTCTATATTAATTGCGATTTACAATAGTTCATAATTTTAACATTTAACAATACTATAACGAACGAGGGATAGGAAACAGGCTGGACATCCTTCTGGTAATGTCGCCTTGGAATGGAGCCGGATTGCTTTATACAACTGTTTTTCTGAATTCCAATTTTAGGGTGCATGATGGGCTTATGATCGTAACGTCACTCCGGGTATATTGTCCTCAGCGCAACATGGCGGTGGTTCAAATCCGGAGAAACTGCTATCTCTTTACCTTCCTATTATATTAGTCTTCTTTAACATCTTACATAATTGCAATTATTAATGCAATATTTAACATCTTATATAATTATAATATATAAATATATATATATTATATAATATATATATAATCTATATATATTATATTATATACTAATATATATTAATATATCTATATTATTATATATAAATTATACATATATATATTAACTATATCATGTTATAATATATATATAATAATATTAATATATAATACTATTATCATATAATATCAATATATATTTATATATTATATTATATATATATTAATATTATAAATATATTAATACATTATATATGATATAATATAATATAAAATATATAATATATATATTATATATATCTATACTAATATATTAATTAATCAATATATATATATTACTATATATTATATATATGTTATATATATAATTAATCATTATATATATAATAATATACTATATATATATATATATATATATAACTTATATTACTATATATTACAATATACATATTATATATAATTACACTTATTTATAAGTATATATATATACTATATGTATATATTATATATATATCTTATATATATTTATATATATATCATATATATAATATATTATATATATCTATATATATTATATATATATATATTATATTCACATAATATATATAATATCTATATATATAATATATATATCCTATATTAATATATTACATATATATACATATACTAATATAATATAGATATCATATAATATGCATATTTATCTATACTACTCTCAAAATTAACGCACCACAAGGTTACGTGGCGAAGGAAAGGTAGAAAAAGGTTGGAGAACGCGAAGACACTTTATTGACAATGACAATAACATGGTGGATTCCTCCCCAGAACGGTAGGTTTATAGAGTGTGAGGCACAAACTGTGCTGTCCAGAAAGGATCTTGCATGTGGGTCTCGAGGTTTAGAGCAATTGCCAAACACACATGTTCAAGGTAACGTTACGGCCGATGGCCTGGCGTGGAAGTGTATTGGGTCTTCTCATACCGTGTATGAACTCCCTTTTGGCACGGATACTTACCCTGACCACCGTCCATGGCATTTCTCTCGATGAATGGAGTCGCATGTCCTGTGAAATAGTGAATTTGATCCCATACATCTCTGCAGTGCTTGTGTCAGGTCCGAGAGGGTCCGGATGGCGTTGCAGCTTGGTTCGAATATCTAACGTGTCTCAGGATATCCCCTAACAATGCTTTGATTGTGGTTTGAGGTCCGGACTATATGCTTTGTAACTCCAAAACGTCGGTAATTTTTAAACCATCCTAAGAAAGTTGTTCACAGGACATTGGTGACTGTGGTTTTGTCATTGGTCATGATCATTAGGATGAAAAGTCGACCGATGTAGGGCAGTATGGCATACGACATATGGGGTTCGAGGATGTATTCTGTGATATACTTCACGGCTGTAAGAGGAGTTCCCCCATCGAAGATGTGCAACTCTCGTAGGCCCACAAGATATAAGAGATCCTCCCTACCATAACGAACCAACGTACATAACGGTGAACTGCAACATTGCACCACACATTGCCACTTTAGCGCGAAATCTTTTCCGGCCGGTTCGTCGCTAACAATATTCTATACTGCACTCCTGTCCGAGGTGTTACAAAGGTTACTTATCTACTCCGCCTTCACGTCCCATAAGAAACAGCCACTTATCTTTCTGCATCAAATCAGTCGACTCCGTTTCAATGCGTGGTTCTCGGGCTACAAATGCCCATTCAAGCGCCCTTCTATATAGCCCGTGGTGTTGCGGGGCCTACATCGACAGCCTCCGGGGCGTAAATTTAAGTTCCGCAAGCGGACTGCACTATACTTTACCTCCACATCTCTGGTTGCCGTGTATCTCCGCCAGCTCTATCTGCAGATTTCGCCGCGGTTTAGGCTCTCCTCGTATGCAAACGCAGACGTATTATAATGGGTCTCCACGGGTGTCGTGGCCCGCTGGGCCTAACTTGTCCTCCCCGGCGACCCATGTGGTCAGGGTTTCCTGGTTAACCAGTTGGACCACCCCGCAAAAGTTGTAATGTGCTACACTCTGAACCGTCGACCATGTTCCATAGTACCCGCGATTCTTCGTGTGTGCAAGTGTTGGTTAATCTGCATCACCCATCTGAAAATCGCTTTGACAGTTTTCCGCATTATCCTCTCCATGTATTATCTTAGTCGCTACATCGTACGCTTGGATGATCACTTACGCTCGATTATCGTAACCCCCGACCTAACCCATATAACCTTTGCCTCCCAGGTCTATGTTACGTGGGTTATGTTTTTGGACTAAATGTTACGGGTGACGGCCCCGAATCACTGCAACTATTCCTTCTGCTGGTGGTTCACCATAGGTACACTTAGATTCTAGTCGTCTGTGTTATGGTGGGTTTTCACTGGGTTAGGGACCCTCATTACCCGTTCCTGCGAGGAACATTTACCTCTAGTGGTGCGTTATTCTTTGACGAAGTAGTATATCTATTAGCATTGAGGGACGATAATTATATCCGAAATCCGGCATCCGAATCGGAAGGAAATCTGGCTGTTTTATTCAGGATACTCAGGAATCGGAATCGAATTCGCAAAAATTATTACGATCTTTGACCGATTCTTTGGGTGTACAATCTGAAAATAATTTAATTTATTCGAAATCTTTATGATATTTCAAAGACATATTGATTTTTAATCGCCGTATTGTTCTTTTAAATTTTCAGTTCTTCCTGAAGTCATTTTAATTAAATGAAAAACTGTAATTGGAGTCGGCCGCATCTTTTACGTATAGCCTAAGCATATCAATGTTAGGATAATTTCAGACAGTCAGTCACAATTATGCGATTCAATGTTCGTTTAGTCATAGTGGTATGTAATACGTTTTGATAATTATTCATATTAGATCTCCAAGTCGGAACTCGTTAAATGAGGAAGGTGAATATCGGCCTGTAGTTTTGTAAAAATTGGACGCTATTGATCTAATTGCTATTCATCTGAAGGTTCCACCTATTTTCACGTATCTCACTACAATCATCTAATATAATTTATATGTCTTAACGAAAATTTAATGTTGAAGAATTTCAAATTCTTGCTCAATAAACTGCATGTAATTAGAATTTGGCTATAACGCATCCATTATATTCTGCTACAGGAGTTATACTCAGCAGGAAATCCAAGAAATTTACACCATTGCTCTTTTACACTCTGACTCACTTTTAGTTTTTCTCAATTGATATGTCTTTTGAAACAATAGAGACGCTTAACAAAAAATGTAATAACTCCATTTAATGAACAAACATAATCCGAGGTACCATTATTAACCTCATCTCGCCCCAAGCTATTTTAATCTCAAAAGCTATTAAGAATACTCAAACTGATTTAATTTACCTGCAAGCATATATATCCGGAATATACGAAACCAGGCATGTATAATAGGCCAGGTAAACTCCATATGCCTTCAAATGTTTTTGAACAAAAGACGGCTCTCATTTCTTATTGCAGTGATCATCATTCAAAACCTATATGCTTAGAAACAATGGAATGTTCTTGAGAAATAAATTGCTAAAAAATCATCTATAAATAAATATTTGTTGATTGTAACAATATTTATTCGAGCCACAATGAAAATCAATGGCTTATCGTTGCAATAATCTCCAAATATTGAAAATAATGATTTCTCATTTTTATTTTAATTAAAAAGAGCAGAAAAAAAGAACTACTTTGAGGGACTTGGTGCACTACAGTATCGAACATGGAAAATATTCCAGTAAAAAAATCGATTAGCAATTTACATTACTGATTAACTAGAATCCTTGTGTGTTTGCTACTTATCTTGATAACACAATTATAATTACATTCCTTGGAATGTCGATTATAACATTTAAAAACTAGTGGAAGATAATTCTTAAGCAATGGTATGTGATTCGAAAGATAATACATTGTTGTACAATATAAACGGGAAATGAAGAATAACAGCTTTTCCACTGACTTTTATCAAATCATTCTTCAGAATTGAGAGTCACGAAGTTAATGCTGTGCACCATCAGCGAATATCCCAAATATCTAGAACATGGAAAAATTCAGTAAAAAAAAATAGCATCGATCATTACATACATTCTGATAAAGATCTTGTTGCTTGCTACCTCTTCTTGATCCACACTTTAAAATCATTACATTCCTTGAGGATGATTATAAAACAATTAAAAAGCTTGAAGATTAATTCTTTAAAGCCAACGGATGTGCGAAGATATTGTTGACTAAAGGAAAGGAACAACAGTTCACCACTTTAAACCAAATTTTCAGATTTTTAAAATTTTTTATCAACAGAATCGGGCAAAAAAGTGATACTGAAGATAATAGTTTTAACTTTTAGTTTGAAAATTGTTTTATTTTCGGAATATCATAGAGAAAAAGACTTAAATTACACAGCAAAGAACCTCATATCCATAGGGAAAAAGACACATCTATGGAAAAAATTGAAGAATGTTATTAATAAAGTCTAGAATATCTTATGCCCAGTATATTGTAAAAAATTGTAAAGCTTATTAAAATCATTCAGTAAAAAGTGTCCTTCCATATGTGTCATCGAATCAATGGAAACCTCTTCATGCATTTGGGGCCTTTAAGCCAGGAAATATTCAAAAGATAGTCCCCTTTCCGTAAAGTAAAAAGAGCTTTCAGAATTGGGGTGGAAATTCAAAATTTACTATTGTCCACTAAAAACACATGATGTCACTACAATAAAACCTGGGAGAAATGTTCATTGTTTCTTGACATACAAACTTTAAAGACGTCAATCGATTTAACTTCAAAATAGTTAATGATAAATTATTTTGCTCTCAAGAATCTAAATTACTTTTTAGTTAAATTTAAAAATAGAAATATCTTTTTTTTTGTAAAAAAAAAAGAAAAAATTATTCCTTTATTATAAGACTTCAGTATATTTCGAATTAAATCTATCAGTGTTAAAATTTATCGTAGACATTTGATCTATTGATAATCAAGGTTAATTTTACTAAATAATTTTTAAAATAAAAAGTTAATTAACTAAATTATTTCTTTAGCATACAGATAAAATATAAGATTAACTTCTATAACATTTATATTTAAATAAGGTCTTTTCATATATATTTATAAATTTGATAATAATATTGATTTATCAAATCTAAATCAAACTTTAGGTAATAATAACTTATAGTATTATACTATTACTATATATATATAATATATATATAAATTATATATATACTATATATAATCATACCTAATATATATACTATATTATATATTATGTATATATTATATATTATATACTTATAATATAATTATATAATAATATAATATATATATATATATATCTATATATATTATATTAATATATATATATATTATATTATAATATATATTACATATTAAGTATTTATAATATCTTATATATATTTACGTTGAATACCCAGCTATATGATATGATAATATACCTATGTAGTATATAATAAACTATACGCCAATATCCTACCCTAGTCATTATGTATATATAAACTAATTATATACGTTATTATAATATAATATCTATAATATATCATAATATATATTAACTATGCGCTTATATTATATCTATGTTATTAATCCATAGAGTATGTACGGAGATATAATTAGTTTTGACGTAATACGGCAAGAATTGGAATCGGAATCGGAATGAATCGGCCACTTAATGAACTTGTATAATCCTGGATATGCGGAATCTGGGCAAATATCGTAACTCTTGGAATTGGGAATAGTCCGCATCACTCAACATATTATGATAATATAACCTTCATAATATATAAATTACCTCATCCCGTAGTGCTATCTGAGTATATGACTTGACAATATCCACTATAGTAAGATGTATGAAACGGCTTCAATCACGCCCGGCATGTTGAGTATTCTACCTATATAAATATATCTATATTATTTTATATATATACTATTTTATATAAAAAATAGACTATTATATTATATACACGTATATATCTAACTCTACCTATATTAGTAGCATACATTAGTACTCTCATCTATAATGTTAACTAATATAATGCTGGAAGATATAATACAATCACTATAGATGATCTTCGCATGTCCTCATGCTCTTGGCTTCGCTACGTTATACATAGTTATCAGATCTATACCTACCTGTTTAACAATACCTTCGTTCCTATTCATACTTGTGGAATCTTATAGTAAATATTTATTTACTATATAATACCTATATAAACTAAGAAATATATATTATATAATATATAGTACTATTGATATTTAGGACTCACTACATTGTAGTGAGCGTTCATATATTCATTATATATATATTACATAATGTAATATATCCTAACTAACACCAACACTTAAAATTAGTATTCTTAATATAATTATTATAATATATATATATATATATAAGCTATACTTAATCTATTGATCTTTTCTAGTATATTATTAATACTAACAAATCTGACTATAATGAGTTTTCATCATTACTATACTATATAAATATATATATAGATAACCCTCCTATATGATATAGTAATAGCTCTTATTTGCTAATATACTATACAAATCTTTATCTAAAACTACAAATTAGATCATGCATGAACTACAAGGTATTTTCAACATAGCCTATGCCAGTGTAAATTAATTTATAAAAACTAATCTTTGACTTAATAATTATTAAAAAAAAAATAAAATAATTAATGATATTAATTATTTAATGTTATTATTGAATTTAAATTTAATTTCAATAAGATACAGTTAAAATAAAACTATCGTCCTATTGCTTTTAACTTTTATTAGCTGCTAAATCTTTTTTTAATCACTCATTGATTTTGTGCTTTTTTCTTTCAATAAGGGCAAGGCACACCATGCTTCTGATAAATCTTGAACGTTCCTAAAGAGGGAGAGAACATAAACACAAAAAAATAATTGAATTTTATTAAGCAATTCCTTTATTAAACTCGTGTCACCTTCCGATCCACACTTTCCAAGTGTTAGTCCTTTCTTGTGACAAATACTATATAAATAATTGCTTTTTATAGTCTTGACTATTAGTTGAACCAATTTAAATGAGGGCTCGTAAATCTTTCTTAAAAATAAACTTATACGCTAATTCTGTAATTCCCTTAACTATACCCATATAACACATGACCATAATCTTTTCAAGTGTATTTACTGTTGAGAGAAATCCTTTAAACTGTTAAAAATTTTTGATGTGTTTAAGCTCAACTTGTGTTTAGTGTAAATTCTATTCTTTTATAAAGTAATCTTTTTGGTCTACTTTTTAATTTGTATCTTATTCGAAATTGATAATGCTTAGAAACACAATCCTTGCTAGACATAAGTTCTTCGCGATTTGGTGGTTCAAAGTTTGTAATTAGGTGCTTTTGCAGGAGTCTTAATTTGCTTTACAATTATGACTCCTGCGTGTGCGTGTTGCGTGTGTATATCACACTAATTCAACATAATGAAAGAACGGTTTTGCTTCTGCCGGTGTCGTATTTAACGTAGGCATTAATTGTAGTGGTATAAAGGCATCGAACCGTGTAGCGTTAATCCTTAATGAAAAGGATAGTAACAAACACTTATTTCATAATTATATATCAATCAGAGTATAATAATATACATATCGCTTAATGTGCACTTGATCTTATGGTCATCACACCTATTCTGTTAATCAATCCAACCCTCACTCTCTGCTGAAACAAGATGAGTCAAGAAAATTTGTCTCTCCATTCCTCGTCAAGTTAAAAAACGTTTATAATAATTCAAGAATATGCTTGAGATGTAAATCCCTACTGTGTACATCAAACATTAGTAACCATGTATTTATACTTTATTTGTTGAGGGCCCGCTTCGAAAATCAACTAAGAACGAATACTATAATCTAATATGTCAACAACAACTACAGCTCTCTTTAAACGCATTTACCATTCTATTTGACTAATTATTGCGGTCATTAAACATAATTTAGATGGTTTGCTATCATAATATTTGTTTACTATATAGTACTATATATTACTACTACATATATATATCATATAGATATATATAATTAACATAATAATACATATAAATATAGTTTAATTATAGTACCTTAAACTATTACTAATAAGGTAATATGAGTATATGACACTATTTACAATACTATGAATATTAGATAACTCAATATCCTCACTTATATAAACTACTATATAACATGATAATAAGAAACCTATCATTATAAAGCATACAAATGTAAATGATTATCTTATATAGTATCATATGAGTACTATAGTTATTTAGTATAGTATGTATAACTGTGAAAAGTAATATATTATATATTTAAGCTACAAATACTACATACGTTATTTAACTACCTATATATACCTAATATACCATAATATGAGTAATCAGGAGCTGGGCGTTAGCGCCATTGCACCAGGACCTGAACGTTTTTTGTGCGCATTTGGCCGCCCTATGGCGCAACATCAATTACGTTGGCGCAAGCGCAATAGGCAGCAAAAGGTTTATAAAGCTGCGGACTAAGCATAGACGCACAGCCAATTCTCTGCGCCTATAGCCGCGCTATAAACAGGAACAAAGCTTCTCTTCTTTTTAACCCTTAAAAGTTAGAACTTAGAAGCATGGCTAACATGTATCATTCTAAAAAAACAGTGTAATCAACTTATATATATCATTATATATCAATATATGATATATATATATATATATATAATATATATAACTATACAATCATAATATTTATAATACTGAGTAGTTTACTATACAATATTGATGTATTCAAGTACTAGCGTTACTATATAACCCTTAGCTGGGATATACTATATATCATATATATTTATATACGTATAATAATATTATATATCATATTACTAATTTAAATATTAAAGTATATTATATATAAATACTATATAATTAACTTATACCCACTATTCCAATAATTTATAACTAAGATACCTATATCTATAAGATTATATGAGTCTACATAGTAAAACCATTGATGTTATTATCCTATTTTAATATACACTAGTAGGCACATAAATGACTATATATACTTGTATTCCAGTTAGTACTTAACTACGAATAAATTGGCACCTTGGCTCTGAAATTTGCACTAATATTAACTTCTCTGCACGCGCTCGTGCTCGGCACCTTCTGGGGGAAAATCATGGAACGACAAGACATGATGGAGTGAAGAGGACGATTGTAGATATTAGCTTTACGGTCTATATTATAAACAATTTAATAAATGTGGTTTTTTCTTCCTTATAAAGCACTGCTTTTATTATCCACCTAAAGGTTTACTGCTTTGACAAATTATTTAGCGAATCAGATAGCACCTCTGGACCGGAGACAAAGTCCCAGGCAGCAATAAGGAGCCAAATGCGCATATAGGACGCTTAGGCTGGCGCATGATATTTAAGACAAAAATAATTTAGGCGCGCAAAGGTGCTAGGCTACACATAGGCCGGACGGCATAGGCGCAGTGACACGCACTCAAAAAATGTATAGGCCAATTCCTCAGTCCTAAATATTATCTATGAAAATAATAAAAATATTATTAATATGATATATATATATAATATTATATAATATATATATAGTATTTATTATATATATATATAGTATATAATATTATATTATATTATAATATATATTATAATTATTAGTATAATTATAATAGCTGTATTATATAATATATATTATAATATATACTTATAATCATATATTAAATATATAATTATATATACATATATAAACTATATATATATATATATATATATTATATAATATATTATATTATAGCTATATATTGTATAATTTTAATATATATATATATACTATATTACTTTATATAATTATTTATAAATATACTTATATATTATATATATTATATAATAAATATATATATATTAATATAATATATATATATATATATATATTAATATCTATATACTATATATATATTAATATATCAAACAATACAATCACCATAGTGCTCATCAAATTAGCTCGTCTGGATATCTAAAATCATATCACACATAAGACATGTTTCTAAAGTAAACTTCTTCTTAATTAGCTAGTTAATCTACTAATTAACTCTAGGGTGTCACTTTAGAATAATTTGTTTCTTTATTTCCTTTCATACTTCAAGTCCATTCAAACTTCTTTAGAAATAAGAATTGTCTTATGGTATATAAATCGGTGCTAAGATAACAATGGGGACACGATGATTTTCCTCCTATCTTTCTTGTAAGATTTTTTTGAATTGTACTTGTAAGATTTCGCGTGGAGAAGGTCTCGCCAAGTTTGCGAACTAGTGTAAACCCTAGCCCAAGGAAATTTCGTTATCTGGAAGTCAAGAGATGTGTTAGAAATTTTAATATTTATTCTTCATAGACATCACTTCCATTAGCCTGGCCTTCTTTAGTAATAATAAAATAATAATTATAAAAATGTCTTTACTTTCATATATGTATTATTATTACTTATATTATTATCATATATTATATTATATTACTACTATTATATATATATATATTTTATATTTAATAATATTAATTTATTATGCTCAATTTATTTCATATATATTTTATATTATAATATATACGTATATCTCATATATATATATATTATATTATTATATTATATTTATTTTTATATACTATTACTTCATATTATTATTATATAGAATATATATATATTATATATATATTATATATCTACTATACTACATCATATTATACTATATATATCATATATATCTATATGATATATATACTATTATTTATTATATTATATATTTATAATATTATATAATACTAAATATATAATATATATATACTATATTTCAATGCATCCTGCGGATGTTAGATCCAACCATGCCGCACCGCATCCAATCCAATATCGCACCCCGCGCATCCGGACAAATGCCATCTGCTCGCCACTAATGTATTTATACTCTATTAATATTTATATATATATAATAATATATCTATATATATTATATAATATATAACATCTATATATATATATATATAATATTATTATATATATATGTAATATATGTAATATATATTATTTATTAAATCTATCTATATAATACTATTTATTTATTATATATATAGTTATATTTTATATAGTTATATATATATATGATTATGATTATATATATTTATATTATCTTATATTAATTATATTTATATAGTTTGCTCTATTATCAAATGAAATGTTTTAACATTCTATGTTTAAATTTTCTTTAAGTTCTTGTTTTTTAAATACTTAATTTTTTTTTAAATTTTTGACTTTTTTTCTTCAATATTTTTAATTATTTTATTTTTATTCTCTCTCATTTTTCGTTCTTTTTAATTTAATTTCTATAAAAGTTTTGGTTTATTTTCAAAAGACTTGTATCATAAAAATGATTTTCATTTTATTTTTTTTTTACATTGTTATGGCTTTATTTTTTTTTGTATTTCTTGTATTTCTATTATTTTATTATATTTTATTATTATTCTTATTAATTATTATTTAACAATCGTTTTTTATCGGTATAGAGGATTCAATTATTTACATGACAGCATTGTACATTAATTAACATCAATTTTAATTGTTAATGTTATGTTAATGTTAATGTTATGTTAATGTAATTTTATGCTAATGATAATGTTGCTATGTTATGTTAATGTTATGTTCATGTATGTTAATGTTTAATAGTTAATGTTTTGTAATCCGTTAATATTATGTTAATGTTGAATGGTAATGTTAATGGTAATGGTAATGTTAGATGTTTATTATTATTTATTTCATTATGGTAATTTATACGTTAATGTTCATTTTATTATTTTTTACTTATTATTGTATTATTATTAATTATTATTAGATTATTAATTATTTATGATTATTACCACTTATTTTTTATTCTATGATTATAAAGTATATTAATATAAGTATTTGTTAAATTGTTATTTACTATATTATTAAAATTATTAATGTTAGTCTTTACTATTATTTTATATTAAGATTATTATTTTGTATTATTTTAATTATATATATTTTATTTTTATTATTCTATATATTATTTTATTATTACTCAATTATTTTATTATATTATTATTATTATATTTTCATTAATTATTATTATTGCTTCTTATTATTTATTATTATACTAATCTATTATTATCTTTTTTTGTTTATTTTATTTTTTATTTATTAGATTTTTTTTATTTATTAAATTATTATTATATTTTTTATTATATTTTACTTATTTATTAAATCAATTACTTATATTATTAATTTTTTTTTTTTTTTTTTTTATATTTTAATTATTATTATTGTATTTTATATTTTATATTCATTATTATTATTATTGTTATTATTATTTTATTCATTATTATATATTATTATTATTATTATTATTATATATTTTAATATTTTATTATTATTATTTTAATTATTATTATTGTTATTTATATTATTTATTATATATTATTCATATTATTATTATTAATTACACAGATGTTACCAAAAAATTTTTTTTTTCCTTGTTCTGATATTTTTTTATTGTTTTTTTTTCAGTTTTCTTGCGATACCAATATGTTTTAAGTTTTCTGCATCGATCCGTTTTTGTGTTACAGCGCAGGAATAGTATTTAATTGCGTCTCCATTTTGTATGTGGTTCCGGTAACAAAAAAAAAATTTTGTTTGTTGGTAGAATGGGATTTTTTTTTATTAGTTTTTATTCGTAATTAATTTCCAATATGTTTTTAGTTTTCTTCTAGCATCGCATTTTTGTGTTACAGCGGAAGATTTATTTGGCTGTTCATTTTGTACGGGTGAGTTAAATAATTTGAAATGGCGATTAATCCTAGAAGAGACGGTGGCCCAAATACAAAATTTTATGAATCTGCAGAAACCCTTTCTCAGTATCAATTTCAAAATCAGAAATATTTCTTTTTTTTTTTTGTAAGTTATACCACAAAATGAAGATTGACAATAAATACTTTTGGTAAATTTTTTTTTTTTTTTTTGTAACGGGTTTCCATACAAAACGAGATGCCAATAAATGATTTTTCATTTTATTTTTATTTTTACATCTAAAAAATCTGGCTTATTTTTTATTTGTATTTCCTTTTTAAACTTTCCTATATTATTATTATTATTATTTTTTATTTATATTATTATTATTATTATTATATATATTTTATATATTATGTATTTTACTTATTATTTATTATTATTATTAATATTATTATTGATTATTATTTATTATTAATTAATATTTTACTATTTTATACAATTATTATAGTATCGATATATTATTATTTTTGATTATTATTATTTTATATTATTATTATATATTATATTATTTTATTATTATATTATATTTTATTATTATTATTCATTATTATTTATTGTAATGTGAGGGAAATTGAAATTAAGATTGTAATTGAAATGGTAATTGCAATTATGGTTAAAACGTAAATGGTGGTCATGATTATAATATTATAAATTATATTACTTTATCTATTATTATTATTTTATTATTATATTATTTTATTAATTTCTATTATTTAATTTTATTAACATTTTATATTATTATATTATTATTATTATTATTATTTATTTTATTATTATTATTATTATTATTATCATTTTATATTTTTTTTATTTCTGTCATTATTATTATATTATATTATAATTATTATATTATTATTATTATTATTTTTTATTTTATTATTATTATTATTATTATTATTATTATTTTTTATTATTATTATTATTATATCTATTATTATTAATATTATTATTATTGATATGATGATGAATAATTATTATATTATATTCATTATTATTATTATTATTATTTATTTATTTTATTATTTTATTAATTATTATTATGTAGTATTTTATTATGTATTATTTATTATCTATTATTATTATTTCAGTAATATTATTATTATTCTTATTATAGATATTATTATTAATTATCTTTTTGTATACGGTTATGTTAGTTTTTTATTATTGATTTTGTATTTATTTTATTATGTATTATTTATTATTATTGATTCTATTATTATTATTATTATTAATTATTATTCATTATTATTATTCATTATATTATTATCTAATTATTATATTAATTAAATTATGTTATTATTATTTATTAATATTATTATTATTATTCTTATTATTTTATATTATTATTACTTATTATTATTATTATTTATTTATATATTATTATTATTATTACATATTATTATTATTATTATTGATTATTAATTAATATTATTATTATTATTAGGATACTATTTGTATTGCTATTATATCGCAACCTGAAAATGATTTGTAAAAAGGTTGCCATCATATACGTATTCATTGAATTTATGAGTTTCGTGTGGATGATTTCAAAGAGGAGTAATCACTATTGATTATTAAAAATAATTAGTATGTATTTTATCGAAAATTTTGAATCTTATTATTATCAAATTTATTGTTTGGTTAATAATTTAATATCATTATGAATGTTTTATTATTAAAACAATTAATTATTTTTTATCTCTATTTTTTTCTACATGTTCTTTTCATTCTTATTATTATTATTATTATTACTAATATTATTTATTATGTTACTATTTTTTTCTATTATAATCAATCGCTATTTTTTTTATTGTTTCATTAATAAAGTGATTGTTGCTACTCTCTAAGTATTTATTTTTATTACTTATTCATTGTTTATTTATAATTCATTCATATTTGATTTTAAAAATGATTAATTTTTTTTATTTTGTTACTGTTAGTAATACTTTATTATTATTATTATTTTTAATATTATTATTATCATATGATTATTATTATTTATCTATTATTTGATTTTATTTTATTGATATAACATTGGATTTAGTGTTGATAAAACTTTGCTGCTCTCTTTCTGGTGTTATAAACGTGTTATTTCATATAAGCTCTTTAGGTGAGTTTCTTGTGTAGTGTTTTTTTATATTTTAATTTTTTTTTTTTTAATATTTCTGTGTATTTTGTTAACGAAAAGTGCTTTAAATTTAAATGTGAAAATTTCTTTTGTGTGCATAGTTTGTAATTTTTTTTTACAGTAATGTCTTTTAGATGTTGTTACCTGTGTTAATGT
>JABUQX010131445.1:0-16982 GCA_015478945.1 Trachelipus rathkii
AAAAAAAACAAATAAATATTTAAAAGTTCTAAAAATATAACACGAAAGCCTTTCCTGAGAGGTTAAAAAAATTATTCAACACAATTAAACAAACACATTTAAGATCAGATTCCTTTTTCCCACAACCCGACGCCTGATTTTTTTTTCTGTAAGTTTGTTTTGCTGCCATTTTGGATAAATAAATATTATTAAGGTTAGCATATTATCAAAAACACCTTTGTAGTTTTTCTATAATACTGGAAACTGTGATAGAGTATTATGCTCGAAATACAAATAGTGGTGTTTCAATTGACACTGAGAACCAAAAATTTTTGCATAATAAAATAATTATGTGACGATAAGTAGTGGCAAGTAACAAAATAGTTAACGTTAAGATAACTAATAGATAGCTTATTTTTTTAAATGGTTAGAGATAGTCCCTTACAAAAGGGTAGAAAACTGTTTTTTAATGAATAGATTGTTATATCATTATTTGATTTTGTTATATGAGATTACAAGTAATATTCTATTTAATTTGTTTTTTTAATAGTTGTGTTGGTTTGAAATTTTGTTATTGATTCAACGGTTTTTTAGATATAAAATTATATTATATTATTATATCTCTATATGGATATGCCGCACCCGGCCCCGCCCGCCCTTTTATTCCTTTGAACATTTTGCAATGCATTACAAATATGTTGGCCGGTTAACGTACGAAAAATTAATTCAGGTAAAAAGGAGTGATGAGTGCGTGTGGACCTGCGTTCGTTACCATTCTTTAAAAGATTGGAAGGGGTTTTTTAACCGGGTATTATTAAGCATTTGAAAAATATGTGGTTTTTCATGGAGATGCAATTTAAAAGCAAAGCGAAAAGAGCATTGAGATTAATTGTTTTACGTAGTTCTTAAGATTAGCGTTGTGGGTTAAATGACCCACTGCCCCCCTACCCTTCTTGTTTTATATTACGCAAATACTTTCATCTACGTTTGTGATAAACCTTTTTCTTAATAAAAAACTTTTAAACTTCAGCCCCTTACCGTTTTTTTTTTCAAATTTACATGTACCGATTTAAAGAACTCTTCAACAGTAAAGCACTTTGTCAGAACTTCAAATCTGAAATACTCTTGTCTAAAAATAATGAAAAATAGAGAGTATTATTCACAGAATAAACAAAAGTATTTCAGTATATAGCTTAAGAGTAGCTTGGAGTATGTGATTTCCTTTTGAAAATGCAAATACACAAGTAAATCTGGTAAAATTGAATTTTTGAATAGCTATTTATATTGTCTTGTGAACTTTTCATTTGATGTTTGTTATACGAATTTTTTCAAATATTATGTTTTTAATGATATACCAACATATAATTCTATTTCGCTCTTTTTGTAAGCCAAAAGATATATGACGTCTCTAGGTAGAAGAAATTATTTTCACTCGTCGTTGGGAAATTTAATAACACTGTTTTCTTTATTACTAAATTTTCTTACTTTGATAATATTTTAGGAAAAATATGCCATGCTACACAATGCAAAATGTCTTTTGATGAATGATTACCACACTATATAAAGGTGCAAAACGAAGGTAAGCAAACCAATTACCTTTTTCCTAATGATATGGTTTTTCTTATTGTGTGCATTATTCAATTGCTGGGTAATTAGTAAATACAGTAGTCCTTCTCGAGTAGTTTCATTAACTGTTTTTATTAGGTGGTGTCGTTTTTGTTCATGGAAATAATGCTCAACTCCTCTTTGTGTAAAAATTTTTAAAAATAAAAACATAATTTCATATAGTATAAATGGTGGAGTAATACGCTTTCTGTTTTTACAATATAAAAAAACCCTTCTACACCTTTTTTTTTTTTAGCTCCCTTTTTTTTTTTTATTTTCAATTTCATAGTATAATTTAACAAAATTTAGAAACATATACTATATAAAAAGTACGAATATTAATTTCTAAATTATCAAACATTTGAATTATTATGGTAAATAATTAAAATTGATTAATATTACCCGGTATTTTCAGCATTTGCAAAAAGAATGTGTTTTGCATTGAAATTGCAATTTAAAAAAAGCAGAAAAAGAAGAATTAAATATATAAATTGTTTTTAGGTGTCTTAATTGACCGTTTTATTAATCAATATTATTTCATTAATTGTTTTTAATATACCCCAAATAATATGCAGTTAAACATTGTGAAAACATGTTTTAATAAAAAATTTTTAATTCTAAAAATATACAGAAGGAAATGCTGTTGTTTATCGGCTTAGATAATATTGATCTTGGGCTTTCACCATTCAACAAACTGTGAATCTGAAACCGTAAGAGCCTTTTTTTTTCTAATTTCATACACCCATATGTGAAAATCTCATTGGGGGGGGGTAGGATCCGTTTAAGATGGTGAGGTTTTTAACCCGGATGTGTTGCAGCCATTGTGGAAAGATGAGGTGGGGGTGGTTTCATAGTGAAGGCGCCAATTTTTAAAAACAGCCAGGCAAACGACTGGAATTTTTATTCCTATAGGGGTTTTTGTTTTGTACGATGTCCTTTAATTTTTAACGGTTTTTTAATGAATTTCATAGTTCGTTTATTTATTTACGTGAATATTTATTTATTAGTTTGTTGAAAAACTGTTTCTTAACCTAAACACACATTCTCAATATATACCACTCTCCTTAAAGGGAGAGTAGCCCCGGCCCGCTACGTCTTTTTTCTTTAATAAAATATGTTCCAACACTTACGAAATGAAAATATAAGAGAAATACCCATATAAGAGCGGTAAGAAAATTTTTTTTCCTTTAAAAATTTTTTCATAAATTCATTTTGGACTTAAATTTATTTGGGTTTTAACCCCCCTTATCACAACCGATGGAGGTACTTTTTCAAACAGGAGTAATTTACAAGAAGGCGCTCCAAATGTTATATTATATTTAATGGTAGTTTATTGAAATGCAATTCAAAAAGCTGAAAGTGAAAATCTACTTCAAGGTTTTATAAAGCTTGGGTGAGCTTGGGTGACTTTTTATACATGTTAGCTTAATTAACATATAGCTACTATACTGCTTACTTTTTATAGTAATATTTTTTTTTTGAATTTTTTTGATAAACCCTGTTTTTTTTTTTTTAATATAAAAAATCTCTTTAGATGATGAAATTTTATAAGATCCTGCTGCCTTTATTTTTTCTTTTATTTTACCCCATACAAATTTTCGTGTATGATAATCTCTTTTTTGTCTCGTTAACTTTGCTTCTTAATTTCAACCCATTTGAACATTATATTTGGAATAAAAAAAATCTTAAAATTCAGATTTTAACGGATTACTGAAGCACAAATTATTAGGAAAAAAAAGACACACTGTGGTGTGCATTGAGCAATTTACAAAAGACAGACAAATGACATGGACACTAAATAATGTCTTTGTGTGTCTTTTGACTTGTAAACTTTTTTTTCAATTTTTTCCGATTCCGAATGTTATATACAAATATATTTATTAGGTTTTGAAAACTGTTTATAATAAAAAATTTAACTTTAAAATTACGAAGGACGCTTTTTCTTAAATTTTCAGATTTACAATTTAAGAAATCTTAAGATTACCATTATTTCTAAATTTTAATTATGAAATTATTTCTGGCTAAATATAAAAAATTGAGTTTTTAAGGTATTTTTCAGCATTTGGAAAAAGAATGTGTTTTTCATTGAATCGCAATTTCAAAAAGCAGAAACAGAGAATTTTATTAGCATTGCTTTTAGGTGTCTAAATTAAGACAGTATTTTTAAACTCGAATGTTCAAAATATTCTGTTTTATCATAGCCACAATATTTCGTTACTATGTGAAAACCTGTTTTTAATAAAAAGATTTTAATTCTAAATTAGCTTTTTCTTAAATTTTCACCATTACAAATTTAGAACTCTTAAAAGTAATTTTTCCTAAATTTCAACATTTCTTATTTGGTAGAATTAAAATTGAGTTTTTAACAGGGGTTTTCCTGAATTATGAAAAAATAAATGTGTTAACATTTGAAATTCACATTTTAAAAAAAGCGAGAAAAGAGAAATTTATGATAATTGTTTTACTGTCTTAAATTGACGTTTTTAATGTAATTTCGGTTTTTATATACCAATATTTCATTTAGTTGTGAATACTGCTTTTAAAAAATAAAAAACTTTCTAACTTCTAAATTAGGCTCTTAAATTTTCACAATAGAAATTTAGAACTCTTAAAAGTAGATTTTTATCTCTAATTTCAACATTTACAATTATTTGGTAAATCTTAAAAATATTAGAAATTCATTAACGGTCATTACAGCAATTTGAAAAAATAGAGTGTTTCATTGAATGCAATTTCAAAAAAGCTGAAAAGTGAATTTATTAATAGTCTAAGGTGTCTCTACAAAATGACCGATATGTTTTTTTATGATAATTTATATATTTTTGGTTTTTGTGTATAGTGGACACCTCAAACTATTCCTTCTTCAGTTTTTTGGGATAACTGGCTCTTCATACAAATATTATCCTCTTTGTGAATTGGCGGGCTCCTTTCTTCTCTCTTAATATTCTCTATTTTTCCCCCCCACACCTCACCCCCCTTTTTTTTGTAGTTTAAATTTGAAACTCCGTATTTGTAATATTATATTCCTGAGGCCTTTCTCGTTCCACCCCCTTTAAGATATGATAAAAATAATGTGGTAAACCTCTCTAAAAGTGAAGGAATGGTTTTATTAAATAGGTTTTTTATAATTAGAGTTAAAATTATTTAAAATTTAGTAATAATTAATTAGACTATTTTTTATTAATTTAAAATTTGAATTCATTCCTGGTTATATTTTAATAATGCATAGTGAGTTTTTAAGGGTTTATATTAGAATTCTGAACATTAAATTAAGTGTCTTGAAATAAAAGGAAAGATTTAATTCTTGTACCTGATACGTTCTGGATCTTGTATTACGTATATTGTTTTATAATATCAGGATCTTTATCTCAGATTATTTTTCCCCAGTTGCGGTGATCTTTAATTATTTTATATATGTGATTTTTATTAATTTAATTAGATAGATTAATTAACATTCATTTAAAATGAATTTTAGGCACTCACCTTCGTCCATCTAATATTATTTTCCGAGAACCTTTAATCTAGCTCACAGATGACACATTCACCACAACATTAGAGAACTAAAAGGGGATTTTTGATAGTATTTATTACTTCATTTGACAGTACCATTACACTCTTCCGGTAATCCTCTTCCTTCAAACATGCTAGGTTTTTAACGGGATTTACCTCTAGAAAATCCTCTTTTGCAAATCAATAACTGCTGGGGTTTTATGTGGAAATATCAACTTTCTATATTAACGCGAATGTACACAGTCTTCTACGATCATTCTCTTTTGCCGTTTATCCGAGCTCCGCGTTGTTTGTGGAGTATACATTCGAAGTGCTTTCAATGACCTAAACATACCATTTAAGATATACTCTATAAGAAGGAATAACTAGTTTACTCAATATATGATACACATTCCATACACACTAGACACACATACACATTGAAAATTATAGATCATAAGATTACTTTCCACATACATACTTATGATAAAAAATATAGTAAAGAAAATATTTAATTACAATATTTGTTGTACAGAAAGATTATTCCTATAACGTACCCACAGCTTTTTGGATTATCATACAAGATATAAATAGATATATTGATTTTCACAAAATTAAAGGTGATAGAGGGTATTAATGGGTATAAAGATTTTTAGGTGCTTATATACACTATGGCCAGAGCAGAAGCATTTAATGGACCTAAAATTTCACTATATTGATACGAAATTTTTTATTTATTGTGAAAATTGTTAAACATAAAAATATATATATTTATAAGATAGAAAGAGCGTCGTGTAGTGAACTGCAAGTAAAGGCATATATGGATAAATTTTAGAGAATTTATATAGAAAAAATGTATTTTTAGAAGTTAAATTTTTTTAATTAAAATAATAATAAAAATTAGTAAATATTTGGTATAATAATAAATAAATTGAATTTATTAAAAAAGTAAATTAAGAACAACATAAGATAATATTTATATTCAAATTGATTTTAGTGAAAATTATTTTTTGTTATATGATAACATACACAAACCACATATATATAATTAAAGAATAATTAAAATGTTAAATTTAAGGAAAAATAGTAATTAATAGAGTTATAAATTGTAATGTGAAAATTTAAGAAAGAATTTTAAGAAGTTAAATTCTTTTTATAATAAAAAAGGTTTTAAAAACTGAAATATTTGGTATAAAAATAAATATTGAAATTTAATAAAATAAGGTCCTTTAGAATTAAAAACTCATAGATTAATAAATAAATATATCAATTCCAAAATATGAATTTACTGAAAAATTATTTTAAATAAGTAAAATAGAATATGCTTAAAATAAAATTTATAAAGATATTAAAAATAATTACATATTTGGTTTCTAAAATTATAACACATTAAAGAGTTATAGTAAGTTAAACAATTTTTGAAAAAGAGTAATTTATAAGTAGATAGATATTTATTATATTAAAAGTAAGTTTATAAATTTTAGAATATGATTCTTCATACTTGCCTAAATTAAAATATAGAAATCTTAATGACGAAATAAAAATAAATTTTTTTGTCTTAACAACGGACAAAAAAAAAATTGACAGAGAGAGCCAAAATTAATTACGCACATACGTATTTAGACACAGACACACACATTGTATATATATAAAACAGGTTATTTATAATAAATAAATAATTGATAATGTATAAACAACATTTAAAATAAATTAAATGATACTAATTTGGACATAAAAATATAAATAATTTATCTTCTATATGAAATTTTGAAATTGATTTAAACTTTACAAATACACTCTTTTCTTATATCTAATAATATAACGTTTTTCGTGTTAAAATTATAATTTTAGATTTAATAAAAATTAATTTAAATGTTTTGAAATTTAGGACAGCAACTCCGTATCCTGTGGTGGGGTTTTGGGTAGGCTAGTTTTAATTTGTAATGTGAAATTTAAGAAAAAGAGTAATTTAGAAGTTAAATTTTTTTTATTAAAAGATTTAAAATACCTATCTGGTTAAGATGATTTGGTCATATAGAAAAATTATTATTTTGATAATTTCAACCCAATGACATTGTGAAATCTGTTTAATCTCGTAAGTCTAAGATCATCTTAATAAATTTCTTTTATATGATTTTGGATAATACATCTCGCATTCTAATGCGCAACCCACTCTATTATTTTTTACAATGCATGAATAAATTAATTTAATAACACTCCATTTTAACGACATTTACAAACTCAATCTCCTTCTTAACATGCTTGACCATCTCACGGAAAAAAATGAGCTAAAATCTTCAAGCCCCCGTATACACATTCCTCGTAATGTGAAAATTTAGAAGAAAACAGTAATTTTTGAAGTTAAATTTTTTTTATTAAAAAGGTATTTTTCTCAAACATAATGAAATATTTTGTATAAAAAAAAAATATTGAAATTTATTAAAAAAAGTCAATATATGTTAAGAATTCAACTATTAATAAATTCACTTTAAAGCCTTTTTGAAAATATGCAATTTCAATGAAAAATTTAATTATTTTTCAAGCGTGTTTAAAATGAATGAAATTTATGTTTGAGAATAATTTCTGGTTGAAAGTTAGTAAAATCCGATTTTAAGGTTCTCTCAATGGTGAAAATTTAAGAAAAAGCGTAATTTAGAAGTTAAAAATTTTTGATTAAAAGGTTTTCAAAAAATAATGAAAAATTTGTAATTCAAAGAATATTGAAATTTTAATTAAGAAATTGTAATTTAAGTGATTAAAATAAATATTCGAAAAACTTAAAAAAATTGTTTATGAAATTCATTTACTTTTTTTTATATTAATTGAAAATAGCTAAAAATAATTATAAAATTTTTTATCTTGCTTCTAATTTCATAAATTTAAGCGGACATAAATTCGTTACCTTATGGTAAAGAGTTTGTTCTAAAATTTGTTAATGTTTTGAAAATTATTTTCAAGAGCTTAACTTTTTTGTTTAGTAATATTTTTAATTAAAAATGGTTTTTTAAACTAAGAAATATTTGCTTTCAGCTGCTTCACAACCCCAAATCTCTCTTGTAACATTTCACTTAAAAAGTGATTTTGAACTAAAATCTAATTAATAAATTTCGTCTTGTTTGTTTGCCTCGACCTTTTTAAATAATTGCCCATTTTTTCAATGACACACCATTATATTTCTTTTACAATGCTATGAAAAACTCCCCCGATTAAAAAAATCAATTTTTTCATAGATAATCCATAACCAACAATCCATCTTTCATAAGGTTTATACATTATAGGAACCAATGCTAATTTTAAGAGGTTACAACTTAATTTAGTAATGGTGAAGCATCTTAATTTTCAATGGTATCTTATATTCAAATTTTTTCTATTTAAAGGTTTTTAAAGTATGAAGGTATTGTATAATAAAAACAAAATATTGGAAATTTAATTAAAAAGCATTCAATTTAAAAGAAAACAATTAATAATGCCTCCTGTTGCTTTTTTTGAATTGCATTTAATGAAAGCACTTTAGTGTTTTTTCCCCAAATGCCTGATAAAATGCCGTTAAAATTGGCCAATTTTAAGATTAACAAATAATTTCACAAATCGTTGAAATTTAGGAAAATACGTAATTTTAAGAGTTCTAAAAGTTTTTGGTGATTGAGAAATAATATTTTAATTTGAAATATTAAGTAAGAGATGTTTGAATAATTCTAAGAAGATTTAGATATTTTTTTTATTAAATAAAATTTCTATGTTTTTTATCCAATATTTCTTTGATTAATATTTTGTGGTTTTATTATTTATATTCTCATTGTATATTATTTTTTTAGGAAATTTTATCATTATTAAAAATATTGATCTAAGTATTTTTTAAGTACCCTCCTAATTAAAATTTATTAATACTCTCTATATACATTACAAGGAGTTGTAAACTTTTGCTTATTTATGTATACAATTTATTTTTTTTCAATATGCTTGAAATTTTTACAACTACATTTATTATAAATAAGTCCTATAAGGCGTCCTTTACATCTCAACTATATGGTTTTTTGGGTGTAAATGCGCTGCCTCCACTTCTCTGGATATACACTGTCCGTCATTTCTTAAGAGTTTAATTTTGTAATGTGATATTTTTAAGATAAAGGCGTTATATTATTATTGTTATATAATTTTTTATTTTTAAATACCCTAGGTTTTTTTACATACCTAATTGTCACCATATTGTAGGTATAAAATAATTAAAAATTCAAATATTTGAAACTTCAGTTAATAAAACCGTCAACTTTAAGACACGCGCTTTAGATAAAATCAATCTAATATATTATTCGCTTTTCCTGCTTTTTCATACAATTTTTTTTGTGCTTATTTTCTAATGCTGAATAACATTTTATTTTTTCAATATGCCTTGAAATTAGCTGTTTAATATATATATCTATATTTTTTAAGTTATTTTTATCCCAATATATTTGTAAACTGTTCGGATTATTTTTGTACTAGTTTATGAGTATACGAGTATAATACAAATATTCAGAAATATATATATTTTTAGAAAATTGGTAGATTTATATGTATAGGTTAAAATATATTGGATCTTTTCCATGATCAGAACATCTATCTCATATTTTATCCATCAACTTCACTTACTCATTTTCCATACGATGAGAGGATGCATAGATTCCGTGTGTCTCTTCCTGTGATAAAGGTAGATGGGTAAGATGTTAGGAGAGCCCCGTAACTTCAGTGAATACTTGTAAATACTATTTTAATTTTTTTTGGGACCGGCGGTTTTTTTTTTTTTTTAACGATCTTTCTCTTTAAAACAAATCTGGGCTATCATTGTCCACTGTTCCAAACCACAATTACACATGGGATCATCTTCTTGCTCTTGACTGCCCCTCCTCTAGGGGATGTTTCGAGTTCTGGAGGCATATTTGTTATATCTTGGCCCCGATTCCCTCGGGGCCTCCCCCCCCACGGTTATTTTCTTCTAGTATTGGTTCCCCTTGTCTTGGGGCTGTGGGCAACACCTCAGGATTATCCAGAGAGAGTTTGGTTATTGAGGTTGTGAGTTTTATTATAATGAAGTAGGGTTGACGCTTACACCCTCACACAAACACAGCTATCCTACTTCTGGGATAGAGAAAGGGTTCTTCTTCCGTCTACCCAGGTCATATAACAGAGATTGGTCTTACCAAACGTTGGACAATCTAAGTACAGTCTCTTTATATATGTGAATAACCAGGGCGGGAAGTGATCTCACTCTTTTTTGGTTTTCTTGTTCGTTGGGGGTGCGTGGGCCCCCCGCCCTTTTTTTTTTGTTTTTGTTGTTATTCTTTATAGTATTTAAAACATTTTTTATATTATCAAAAGGGGATATTATCATGGTTTTGGACCCACATCCGACCCCACCCCAAATACCTCCTCCTTGTATACGTTTTAGACACAATCTGTCTAAAATAATATCTTCAAGCGCGAACACAGTATGATTTGTCGTCCTTAGTACCCCTTCCCACGAGCGAGTTCATAATCTTAAGATATTAAATATCTTATTAATTGGAAATTATATTGTAATTTTTATATTTTATGGAAATTGATATGTTTTCTATTGGGTCAAAGGAAATCGTATTCTTTTCATAATTACTTCATAATTTTAAACCTGTTGTAATCAATCATAAATTTTTTTAGGTGAACCTTTCAAGATACAAATCCATGCTTAAAGCCAGCGTTCGACACTTCACGGCAACACAATAGCTCCCTCTCTTACGACGCATTTAACAAATTGTAATGTCGAAAATCTTTAGAATCACCACGACGTAATGTTACCGATAGTATAAAATTTTTAGTTATCCTGTTCACATTACAATGCAACAAGGTATTAGAACAACTCACTCGATATTTTGTTGTTTCGTAAACTATCTAACCCTAGTACGTCTTATAGTTCGAATCCACTCACTCGCTTCTACCGACCCTACTAAACCCCCCCCGTCCCTCTACACACGCACCCATCCCCACTCAAACGATATAAGTAAATAAATCGGACATCCGTATCCAACTCTCGCTCTCACGGATATTTGTCAACATTGACTCTTCACTCAAACTCAATCTCTGCTTTTTTCCGCAGTGGTTGAACATACTACCCCGGCTTCACCCCAAGTAATTCCTTTTAGATTACCCATAAATATTTCCCCTCCCTCCGTAAATCCCCGGCCCTTTTGAAATTAGGAAAAAATGTATTTTAAGAGTTTAAAGTTTTAATGTTCGTCTTCGACAGAGAAATTTTAGATGTTTAAACTTATAAGTTGAACAAGGTGATTTTAAAAAAACTTAATGTATCTATTATTTTGGTACATATAAACTCACAAGAAATATTTTACAGAACAATATTTTACAGAACAAACCTTAAAAAATAATACAATTTAATTTTTCTTTTTTTGGAATTTGAATTATAATATGTCAAAAAACATTATTCTTTTACAATGCAATGAAAATACACGTTAAAAACATTTCTTTTACAGGATTTCCACCCAAAACTAATTTTAAGTGAACGGGTGGATTGAATAATTTACCGGAAAATCGTACCATCTTTTAAAGACGAGTTATAAACTTCGGTGCTGAGTGAACACTTTTAGCATTTAAACTGGTAATTTAGAATAGTTAATTTGTTTTTTATAAAAGAAGCAAAATTTTTAAATAATGTATAATTTTTTTTTTGGTATATAAAAAGAATATTGTAAATTTCCAATGTTTATTCCTCGTCATAATTTTTGACCATATAAACATATAATAATTTTTCATCTTTTCTGCCCTTTTGTTTTGATATAATTGCATTTTCCCAATGCAAACATTTCCTTGGTTTTCCATCAATGTAAATACGATATAAAAATACTCACACCTCTCGTTATAAGATTTACGAAATAAGGGAATTTCAGAAGGATGTGTGAAATTATGGGGGAAGAAAGTGGTAGCCATCTTTTAAGAGGTTAAAATTATTGAGTATTTGTTGAATAAATTTTAAGAAAAGCTTGACAATTAGGCGTTGAGAAATTTTCGTGGCAATTTTTAAGTACTTGCTTAGAAAATCTAAGAAACTAATGTGGAGAAGATCACTTTTTGGAATAATAAATAAAAACCAAATATTGGAAATTATCAATTATAAAACGATCAAAATTAGAATCAAACAAGATTTATCTAAAACTATTTATAATAATTCACAACAAATTCCTTAAATTTTGCAATTTCATGAAAGACTTATCTTATTCTTTTCAGAAGATAGGTGGGCTGAAAAATAAACTCTGTTTTAAAACTCGAATTTTATAAGAATTTATACTACAAATATATTATTTAATGTTGAATGTTATGGAAAAATTCGTACTTTAAGAGTCTTATAGTCCGTTATGATGAAAAAATAGGAGTACAGATTGAATGTTTAGATGTAAGTTGAAAATTTTTTATTCCAACTGGTTTTCATAACAAATAAAATGAAACAATGTTATATAAAATAACATTAATATTTGAATATTTTCTATTAATAACTCGTAAAATTTAATGAATCAAATATTCTGAAATTAATAATTTTCTTCTTTTGTTCTTGCTTTTTTTAAAATTGCTATTACAATTTTCCAACTACACTATTATGATTGACTAATGCTATTTTAGTCATTTAACTGTTCCTTTGATTAATTTTTTTTTATTTAGAAATAGATAACAGTTATTATTTGATATACGAAAATTTATATTTTTTTTTTAATTTATTTTTTTTTTTATAGTTTTTTGTTTTTTAAAAATTTTTTTTTTTTTTTTTTTTTGGATTTTTTTTTTGGGGGGAAAAAAAAAAATTCCTTTCGTAAAAAAAAAATAAATGCTGAAGGTACCGTTAAAAAACTCAAATTTTAAGATTTAATCAAAGTATATCAGTTGTTGGAAAGTTTAGGAAAAATCGTATACTTTTAAAGAAGTTCTAAATTTAGATGATGCTGAAAAGGAAATATAATAAGATAAAAAACAAAAACCTTAAATAATATATTTAAGATTAATATAAATTTATAATTATTTTTTAGATGTAACAAAAGTAAAAGTTTCAGTAAATGACTGACTTTATTTTGGTATATTAATATTATCAACTACCTACTATGAGAAAAATATCAATATAAAAAAAACGTCATTATATAATAAACAACATAAAAAAACATAATAATAAATAAATATTTGCCTTTTCTGTCTTTTAAAAATATATGCAAAAATAAAAGGTCCTAAACATTATACAATTAATTTTTTCACAAATCCCCACGAATGCTGCGAATTATGCGTATTTAGACAATTTTTATAGAATAAACCAAAATATTTTTCTAAATGTCTTGAAATTTAGGAAAAAATAGTAAAATATTTGCTCACGGCACACGTTCCTATAAACTATCTGTTTAATGTTATTAAATAATTTCAAATATAAAACACAAATATAAGAAAACTCGTTAAAAAAACAAAAAAAGAAAAAATTTCTAAATTTTTTCCATTATTATGCAAAAATAATAGGATTTATATTTGCAAAATAAAATAAATACAAAATATTATGTAATAAGTAAATCTCACTAAAAAAAACACAAAAAATAAAATAATGTATAGAAAATGGTATCATTAAGAAGATCATGTGCGAGAATTTTTAAAGAACTACACGAAAACAAATTAGATTATAATTCTTCCTCTTTTTCTTTGGCTTTATATATATATATATATTATATATATATATAATCTTACCAAATGCTTGACCTTGGAAATTTCTTGTGTGCCGAGACCTTCTAACTGGTCGTAGTTTTCTTGAAGATTGAAAAGTTTTTGCGCCACATCTAAAATGAAATATAGAGTTAATGTAACTAAAATTATTTTACAATTGTATTACACACTTTTATTACATTTCCATTAAAAATAAAAACAAGAAATAAAGTTAAAAAATGAATATATTTAATATTTAGAGGGTGAACTTGCAAATCTAAAAGCATGCAAACCCATTCAAAAAAAGCACAAAAAATATAACTAGTAATCAAATAAAACTTATCAAAACCTATTTACAAAGATAATATAAATAAGTTTATATAAAAAAAAAACGTCACAAATTTAAACGCGGACTAAGGGAAATAGTTTATTAATGTAAAGTAAAATGTATGAATATAACAAATATAAAGATTAAAAAATCTAATGTAATAAAGTTTTTTTAAAACTGCCAAATAAATGTTGAAGTTGATAAATTAATTTACTCAAATTATAAATACAGCAGTTTAATTTTTATTTTTAACTTTAGCCCAACATTGAAATAAAAATACTTTTAATCAAAGCTTCATGAAAATTAAATCCAGAGTGAAGACTTTTTAAAATATAACAAAAATAATAAAAAAAAAAAAAAAAAAACACTCTTATTTACAGGTTATACATAGGACATTTTACTATTCATATATCAACGAGATTTAATTTAAAAGAACCTGTTTTCAAAACTCAATTGTCAGTACAGCATTATAATCGCATTACAAATTTGCAGTGAAAAGATTTTTTAAACATATTAGACAAGTTCCTCTACCAGCTAGCGTATAAAAAAAAAAAAAAGACGAAAAAAAATAACAAAATAAGTAAAAAATGAGCCTTTTGAAACACTAAACCTGATTAAATAAAGTGATTCGTAGTGCTAATAATGAAATAAAGAGGAGTGGATGTTAGTAAAAATAAATGAAGTTTAAACTTTATAACGATAATGGCCTTACCTTTTAGTTTTGCTGCAAAACAACATAGAACATAAATGCAACATTATAAACATTTTTAAAATATTGGAGTATTATTTTTATAGCATAATTTATATAATCAAATAAGAAGAATATGTTAAAGTTAACCATTAAAATATTTATAATACACAATTATTAAAAATGGATTAAATATCTTTAAGAAAACCCAACTAGTTTCACTTTTAAATTCTATACGTAAAAATATTACCTAATCTGAATAATTGTAAATATATAAGCAAACTAAAAACAGATGATTTACAGTGAAGATCTTTCTAAAAATTGTATAACTATTGCTTAAAAGTCTTCAAGAATGCTATTTAAAAACAATATGATAACTCAAACCCATTATTAAGCCAATAGGATTCATTTATAACATGCAATTAAACTATATACTACTTATTAAAAAGCCAATTTCAAGTCAGTTACATTCTAGAAAATAACTCAAGCAAAAAAATCATTAAAATAAAAGTAAAAATATATTCAAGTGTGTTGGTAATTTACTAAGGATCTATAATTATAGTTTCAAAATAATTTTTTTTAAATGTTCAAGAAGAGAAAAAGAAATCGGATCAAATTTCATTTTGAAAATATTTGCTTACATACGTACCATCTTTTTCTCCAATGCATTCATTACTAATATTGATTTCTTTTTCCTTTTCAATAAATTTTTGTTGCATTTCTTCTTCTCTCAACTTTGCCTCTCTTAATTCCTCTTCCAATCTAGAAGACTTTTCAATAATTTTATTAACTTACAAAAATATTTAGAAAACTATAGGGAAAATAAATTATACCATTTATATAAATTTTTAGTTAAATATACAAATCTTGAAATCAAATAGCCGATATCGGTAATGTCAAAAAAAAAAAAAAATTAGATAGATTAAAGAGATTGTAACAATTGCTTCTTCAATTTTATAACAAGTATCTTTGAATTTTATTAAAACTTTAAGACTAGTGATGGGACGATTAAGAATTTTTGACGATGACGATTAATTGAAAAAGTATATTTTAAAAATATCTATTATTTTAATAAATTTAACAAATTTATAATAATGGATAATTAAATTGTGTTCACTTCATTTTTATTTAAGTGTGTAAATACATTACGAACCGCATTAATACATAGAAAGTTTTCCTGTCATCCATTAACATCTTGGTTTATTTCTAATTTGTATATAATAATAATAATAATAATAATAATAATAATAATAATATAATAATAATAATAATAATAATAATACATTACCTCATACACAGGATGTGGTGGTAACACACTCTTGATAAAACTTGACTATAGTCAAAACAAAAAAAAAAATTCTGGCATGGACTTTTCCGGCTGTTTATGCTAATTCGAGTATGCTGATTCCAAATCTGATCTCGGATTTACCCTATCACATCCCATTTCTATGCAATTTTATATAATAATAATAATAATAATAATAATAATAATAATAATAATAATAATAATAATAATAATAATAATAATAATAATAATAATAATAATAATAATAATAATAACCACACACACACACATTAATAAATACCAATTCCATACACTTATCTGTAGTCTGTAGAGAAGAAAGCAATCCCTATATAATAATCTAAAAAAGGATACAAACTTTTATGTATCGGAAAACCACATTTTCATGGATTTTACCCGAAATTAACACCTTGTCACTGATGATTGCAAGTTGCTGTGAGTCAGTGACTGCTTTAGTGATAAAAGATGGTGATATATTTGGACAATAGTGTGTTTATTAATATCATTTTATGTACATTTCACAATTTATTACATATTACAATCATTTTATGTACATATCACAATTTATGTAATATTTTTCATTTGCAGGTTGTGATCTAACAATGGCTGTAAAATCCGAAAGGAGATGCCGTAATAACATAGATATCTTCTGCTACATCTGTGGGAGCTTCACTTTACAGGATCAAAGGTGAAACATTAATACCTTTGTCAAGAGGGTGTATCTTGCCTACTTTAAAGTAGGACTTGGAGACCAAGACAAATATTGGGCTCCTGACAAAGTATGCAAAACGTATGTTGAAACTTTCCGATAGTGGTCTAAATGAAAAAATTCTAAGCTGAGATTTGGTGTGCCAATGGTTTGAGAACAAAAAAAAACCAAAAAAAAAAAACATTTGGAT
>JABUQX010131446.1:0-36289 GCA_015478945.1 Trachelipus rathkii
CTTTGTAGATTAAGTATAACAAATTTCACTAGTAATGTGACCACTAAATATAATGATTCCATACAGGAGGTACTTTTTCAGGAGAGTAATTTATATTCACTCAACTACCTTACTCTTATAAAAGGAGTAATAATAACTAATAAATTATATTAATTCATTCAGCTGCAAGAAATTCAAGCCATATATCATTTAACATTCATTCTAGATTCATATTATTGGGAGTTGCTTTCATTTTAATATAACAATTAAAGCTTTATAAAGTATATGATCAGTGAGCATTGTGACTTCGATTAAATAGATCTCTTCAAGAGAAAGAAGTGGAACATTACATAATCTAAGTAGTTTTTAGTGTTTTCCGGCATTGCTAATAAGCAGTATATTATAAAAATATGTTCTCATTTTAAAAGGGAGAAATACTTAAAGACGCTTTTGGGATGGGTTCATAAATAAGCAGCCGAAAATGACTTTTCACTATTAGCTGTTCCTAACAGATCATTTTGTCACCAAACAATAACAAAAAGGTATCGAGTAACCCTTGCTGAGACAGGGATGTTCATATACACCGATTGACATTTGTCATTATTAATTCATATCCCCATATATCTAGACTTTAGTTATATTACCATTATTGGTATCTTATAAATTTTTTCTCAATAATATTCATATTTTAAATTGTATTTTCTGAACTTACTATTATGTAACCAGTGAAAAGAGATAGTAGTGTCATTTTTAGAGTAGATCAAATTACCAAATTTGACTATACATACTTAAAGTTATATATATATAATTTACTGAAATCAGAATCTCACAAATTTGTCAATACATAAAGCTTATCCGAGATGTGGAAACAAGATGGAATTTAGTCTATTTATATTATATATTTTATATGGAATTAATTACTCTTTGTTAAAGGATCAATATGAGAAACTGCGCTGTATGCAAATACTATATATATTTACTTTTCAATTTATACGAAAAACAATCTCTTTGATATCTTAAAATGCAATTAATAACTGGAAGTTATCATAATGGGAGGAAATAAATTAGATTTGCTTACATACTATTATATATATATAACCATTATTGATAGAATTAAACTAAACAGTAAGCGAGTTTGATATGATGATTAATATATGATATGATTTATTCAAACTTTTTGATAAATACCCTGCATTTTAGATGGTATTTAGGCAAACAATATTTAGTACAAAAACTGGAAGGATTATGGCTGTGTAAAAATATACTATTTAGAAAGATTGAAAGATTTATTAAACTTCCTGTAACTTTATTGTAAGATAAATCGTTTGGTAAAGCTATTAAAAAGTTTAAAAAACTTTTATGTACTTTATATATGCAGACAGATTCTAAGATCCACAATACAAATTATAGTATATCCTTTGTAATATTTATTTATTCATCAGAATATAAATAATAATATTTAATGTTCTCTTTCTATAGTAATTAGTTATAATTATTATATAATTTTTAACGAAATAAGGTTATATAAAAAATATATATAACTTATTTTAAATATATATATATAATATCAACAATATTACTAACATTTAAGTTTTCAGATATCTGTATGAATAACACTCATATAATATTAAAAATGTATGATCATTAATATGATCAGTATTTCATCAATTATTACGCAAAATACTAAAACCTGAAATCTCGACGAATAGCTTCTATTAAATTCTAATATGTTAGTTGTTAAAATTTTAAAGCCTTTTAAAATCTGATTGGGAATACTCTCCGTTTTTCTTTTCTAAGAAAGTCATCGGTTTCGAAACTTAAAATCCAATTTCTTGTTGCGTTTTACAGTATATCGGATTAATGATATTTAGTGATTTAATTTTATGTTCTTTTCCCAATTTTGGCTTCATTCTCCACCTATTTCTGTATTCCAATTTTTTTAGAACTCGCCTATTGGATCTCTTCTCTTTATTTCTTATTGATATCTTATGGTGGAGAGTGGCGGGTTATATATTATATAGTTTGTTTATGACGCTTCTCATTGTGAATCACATTAATTTAGAATAGTGCACATTAAGGTTAAAGGGTATGTAAACCTTTCTTTTCATTTATATGTATAAATACATACAAAATAGTATTTTTTGTCTCCATGAAAACACTACAATAAAATGTGTGTCATTATACCCCTACAGTAATAGAGGCCTTATTTTCTATATATTATTATATCTATAATTAATAATTAATTATAATATTATAGTTTAATGTATAATATTTAATAAATTTAAAATAAAGTTTGTAGTAATCCATTTCATTATTCTCACTATCACATTATATAACAAAATATAAATGTATTTATATTTTTTTCTTTATTTGATCAAGTGTTTTATTTAGTTACTTGTGTACAACATAATAAATAACTAAATATATAATTTATTTAATTCATTATAAATGTCTCATCTATACTTTCATGAATTTAACGAGGTTTGTATTTTATCAACTACCCTTATTAAATAAAATCTATAGGTCTCCCCGTATAATATAAGTATACGCGGAAGAAAAGCCGGGAGACTAGTGGTTTTTACTCCGAGTAACCTATAGGAGCGCTGGAGATTATATTTTCCGGCTGACATGTTCTCACTAAATGAATTAATTACTATATATATATATTAATTAATATTATTATATTAAATTATGCATATTAATAGATATTACGTATATAATAATAATATAATATCCATAAAATTATATGTATGATATATTATATATATGATTACTATATGATTAAATGAAATATATTATTAATAATTAATAATATAATCATAGTATATATAATATATATATAAGTAGGATATTAATATTAATACTATATATAGAATATATATATTATCTTAAATTGTGTAATATACAATAAAAGTTTTAGTTTAGGTTGATATTTAACGTCAGAACGGGAGGTCTGATTTTTTTAAAAAATAATTTCACTTGAACATATAGTATTTATGAACTTTGAATAGTATAAAAAAATAAGATATAAGTATTTACTATAATTATTAAAATATATATATATGGCGTGTATATATATATATATAATATTTTCGAATAATAATATTAATAATAGTATATCGAAAAAGTAAATTAAGAGTCACTTGAAATATATCCCGAAATATAAATTAATAAATAGTTTATATATTATATATAATGACCTTTAATATAGCCTATAAAAAACTAAGGATTATCATATCAAAGATAACTTATAATATTTTAACTTATGATATGAAATAATAACTTTGGATTATAATATATATAATGTTAAATATACTCTATTATATACTTAACATGATTAAATAGGGTTTGAACCGAATGAGATTTATGAAGCGCTATCTACAAGTTATGCCCCAACCTATTATCGAATATTTATAGTATATTAATTATTAAATATATATAATATAATTTATTTTAAAATATTTTATCTTTATATAAAATTTTATCTTGTAAATCCAATAAATAACTTCATAAATTTAAATACATATTAAAATAAATATCAAAGAGAATAATATATATATATATAATTTAACAATATATCAACTTCATACAATTAATAATAAATATAAAGAAATGTCTAATAATACAATATATATGATTAATATACTATATAAATTATATATATAATGAAATATATTATAAATATTAATATAAGTATATATATATATATATATAGCAGATCTTCATGCTCGGATCCAAGATATTATACACCTAATTTTTTTTTTCTAAAATCTAAAATTAATTTCATGTATGGGGCCTGGTTATATATGGTAGGACTTAATTTAGCAGTGATGACTAATACGTAACATACACTCTTTAGGAAGGTATATGTCGTGAAAACACCATATCCCTCTACTCACTTAATTCATTAATCATCATCTACCATAAATCACAATCAAGAAATCTCCTTCTCAACGTATTGGGTGGACTAGGAGGCCCGTTTCCCACTATATTCGAGAGTTCGGATAGACTTGGATTCTCGTAATTGGTTTGTATACCGGATCCGCTCTGTTGTTATTGGAAAGACCCTAAATATTTATCTTCAAAAATAACCTGTCAGACAGTGGAAAGTCTCAAGAGAGTTATAAGTCAATAGGCACGAAATGAAAAGACTATGCATTGGTTGAGTATTCCTCAAGTTTGGTATATTTTTTGAATAAGTGAGGGTGAAGATGAGATAGTTATAGATATCTTCTTACACACTATGTGGAATAGCTAAACGACGGTTACACTTCTTGTCGGTGTGGTGCGTGTTGGCAGAGTTTAGTATTATAATGCGAAGCTGGAATTCACTTAAAGATAGCGCTGTGCGATAGGGTGAAAAATTGGGTAAACATGTTTCTTACCAAGTTATCTTGGTATAATTAGGGATCAAATAATTTTGACCTAAGACCCGTTAAATACCCGAACAACAAACCAAGACCCTCATACCATGGATCACAAAATTCTGTCCCGCTCACTTTAACACGGAGATCGAGAACCGATAACGTCACAAATTAACAATCAAAAGACTAAATACCACATAAAAAGGACTTACCTCATAATACGTAACAAGTAAATAAAAAGAAAGATTAAAGTGAACACTAATCCTCTTGATAGTCATATAAAACATCTGGAACCTCTCTTCTCTTCTAAACGACAAATTAATTGAATAACCCGATAGTCATGCATAATAAAAATAAAATCTCTAATTTTCTTTAACATAAAACAACTTACCTAATGTGATCACTCGTCTTAGATAACCTTACAACTCTATAGCATCACTAATTAGATCTACCATATATATATATATTATATATACCAAATTTTTCACTCATATTACTAATTCTTATAGCTTAATACATAACCTAAATTAATTATTTATCTTTACATTTTACTAACTTTTATTATATTTATAATACATTATTCCTAACTCATATTTTATATCATCAGTTTTGTTTCTTAATGATCTCCAATATAACGCGTTCGGACAGAAGACTCGCAGTCACGGATCGAAAGCTTTATGCCCTTCACAATTTACGGAGTAAGATCTTATTTTCTGTACTATGCAATATCTATAGATGTAGATATTAATTAATTATATGGTGTTTAAAAAGATTATACTGTCAGGTAGTACTCTTTATATTAAACTTCCTACTATTATAATATATATAATATATAATTAATATCTATTTCCTACCATAGGTAGTTCTCATTATAGCTATATATATAATTTTGTTTGTAGATTTATATATAAAATTATTTAAACTTTTAAGTATTATAGTATTATAGTACTTCAGGTGTTTATATATTATCAAGGTAATTATAATTAAAAAAGTAAAAGGAAATTAAAATATTAAAATATAAAGAAAACGTTCCTTCTCGTTTAGATTTTTGTTTTGATAAAATTAATTAAAAATATGGTCCAAATCTATTGTGGTGTGTGATTAGATGTGATTGTTGAGTTTATAGTAATAGATGAATAGGATTATACAACATATTTATAACCAAGGATATATATCACTTGTAAATCTAATGGATCTATCCATTATTTGGTAATTCTTTAAAATTATTATTACTTATAATAAAAATACACATTGTTTTAGAGTTAGAAATGAAATCAAAAACTATAATTATTATTATTATTTTATTAAATTATTATTTATTATTATTATGTTATTAAATTAATATATTATTATTATTTATTATTAAATTAATTATTATTACTATCTTTGATTATGCATTGTCTTGGTACAATTTATTTAAATTAAGTGTAATTTTATAAATTAAATAAATTAAATCACATATTATTGTTAGACTTATTTATTAATATTTTATTTTTTCATTATAATTATGAGAAAATATATTCTAATTTGGAATTTAAGTAGAAGAATTTAATATAATATCAGGTGTTACTATTAATTATTTATTATTGTTATAATATTATAAAAATTAGTGATTTATATGTTTAGATTATATTTTAAGTGATTTCTTGTATATCATAATACTAATGTGTTAAAAATTAATTAATTATTATATTTATTATTATTTAATTATATTATTATATTATTAATTATTATTATTATTAATATTTTGTTATTTAAACTAATTTTTATTCACTTTCATTACTTTTGATTCATAGTTCATTTGTTTATTTTCATTAAGTTTAATACGCATTTATTTTCTATAATTACAAAGCAAAAGCAATTATTACTAATATCTTCCTCACAAGTTTGTGAATGTCAAACTGCCTTATTATAATTTATAATTTAATATTGAAATTATTAATTATTAATATACATTAAATAATTTATATAATTATATTATTATTATTTTAATTATTATTATATTTTTAATTAATTCTAAGTTATTTATAGTATTTTAATTGAATTTCAATATTTATTCCAATTTATTAATTTAATTTTATTAGATATTTGTTTTTTGTTAAAATATATTATATTTTATTATTATTATATATATTATTAGCTATTTTAATCAGTATACTATACATATGTTATTTTATAATTATAATTTATTAATTATTATTATAATTATTATTATATCATAATATTATTATTCAATTAGGTTTTATTATTATTATTACCTTATATTATTATGATATATATAATACTGATGTAATCTCGATTCTGATATTTAGCATCAATTATTTATTATTGAGTCGAAAAATTATTTCGATTATTTCTCGGTTACTATTGTAGGGAATAGATTTTTTATCACATAATTCAGTGCGAGCATGGGACACCCTACAATATAGGGCAGAATATACCGGTTGTCCGTTACGTAGCCCTTTCTTGCCCCAGAAACGTTCATCTGATTATAGATTCTTTTAGTGGGTGGTTCATTGGTTCACATATAAATTGGCCTAACAAATAACCCATCGCGAGACAAATAAACTTGAAATTCACTACGTTAGAATGTGGGGAGATAGGATAGAATGATAATGGTTTTTTGGCGCGCAGTTGCGGATGAGATCTTGGAGAGTTAATTTCTGGGATTAAATGTAATTAAATTATTATAGATGTATGCTTCTATTTATTTAATAATTGTGCTACTGGGTTGGCTATTATTATATTATGCCTATTGTCATTTAATTAATATAATTGTCTCCTTCTCAGCAATCGTTTATTGTTTATTTGTTTATTTATTATAATTAAGATTTATTACATTAAATGTAATATTAATTGGATTGTTACATTTTATTATTAGTAATGTATATTATTGTTTGAGAGTTCTTTGGGCCTGATTTAATATTATCAAAACGTCTCGGACAATGACCTTCATATGTGTTATCTGCCTTCATCAGATGATAATGCACTGAGGATCTTATTTATAACTCTTCTAGGCCCGTTTGTCGCGTGGTAAATATATGAAGTGTTAATATCTGGTTTTCAATCCTTTGTTCTATTATTAATTAATATATTTGTTTGTTTTATACTATAGTTATTACCAAATGTAATTGGTTAACTTTTTATTTGAACTGGGTAGGTATATTTTAATCTTTTCATACATTTTTTCGGTAATTTTAATAATATAACTCAAAAAAATTTAGACTTTTCAAAAAAAAATTAAATTTTTAAACTTTTCAAAAAAAGTCAAAATCTTTAGACTTTTCATAGGAGGTGTTAAGTCTACCCTCAGATCATTATATATAAGTTGAGGTGTCATCTTTTTAACAAAGTCGCTTTCACACTCTCATCATACTGGATAATCCCTTCGAACTGGTGTCTCTCATATATTGAGATTTTATGAACGTAATCGGTTTCATCTCATACTCAGCTCTTAATTAAATTTCGAGTATCCCTTTTCAGCCCTCACTACAATATCGTTTTTTTTCTTAACAGTTATAAAAAGAGAAACCATCTCTATACATTAATTTGAATGTTATAAAGATAACTTCAACGAGTAATCACAGTCAGAATTTTAAAGTTCTACTAATCTTGTCATTATTAATACTATTATCTCACATACCTTATTCATCTGATTTGAGGTATTTTATCAATATATATATTATATAGATATATCATATTTTATATCTTACAAAAAATTTATGGGTTTTTACATCATGAATATATAAATAGTTAATAGATGTTTTTTACCACAGTAATATACGCTCATCCCTAACTATTAATCACTATATACTTACTAAATATATATATCTATTAGCCTATTACCTACCCACTTACGCCTACCCACCCCTATTACCATGAATTCTAAGATATGAATGTAGAACACCTATTGCCAAACATTTATATGAACGTTATAATCATAAGTCCTAGTTTATGAGTTCTATCTCTCATCCACTTATTATCATTTAATAGAGGCAAAATATTTAGTTTTCGATGATTTGTAACAATATATGCAATTGAAGCACCTTTTTAACTAGAATAACTATATCCGCACAGAACACACTCAAGTGGAGAGATTGTGGTTGTCAAGTTAGGAGATGTGCTGCGTTCCTATACAATCATAAAGAAAAAATTGATACACCACTATAACTATATACACAATCTAATTATTATACCTTCCTATTATAATGAGCAGAGTATCTATACTTATCCATTATAGTAATCTTAATTGATTTCTAATATATGTCTAATATATTTTTATTTATCATAAAAATTTACTTTGATTCCATTTTTTTTTTATTAAATACTCCCACATTTTTTTCATTAGTAATATTAAATTAATCAATAAGTAGTACATTGCACACTCTTTCTTTCCTCTATCTCTCTCTCCCTCCGCCCATACCTCTCTCTCCTCCGAACCTCTCATTCTAATAACTCAAATTATATTAAGATCTTAATTTTGAATTTTAGTTCATATTATTTTACTAAAAATTGTTGATTTTTATATCACATACTAGTAAAAATCAAGTATCATAAATCATCCCTCTATCACCAGATACCCTATTGATAATAAATACTCTCTACCTTAAATTCCTATAATTGCATTCTATATGGGTGGTATTTTTAAATTGTTTTTCCCCCCCCATGACCCCATTGGGAAGGGTAGGTCCCCAAACTAATATATAATATTTTTATTATTCTATGGTTTTTATTTGGATATAAAAATCATAAAACATTTAGAAAATCTAAGATTTCAATTTAATGATAAACATTACTGAACCAAAATTACTGATATATATTATTATTTTAATATTTAAACTTTATATATATATTATATAAATTAATATATATATTAATATAATATAATAATATATTATTATAATTAATATATATTAAATTATAAATATATATATATTAATATATTCCAATATATATAGTATATATTTAATTATTAATATTAAATATAATACTGACTATAATTATAGGGTTAAATTATTAATATAAGTTTATTATACAGAAATAATTAAATTATATTTGAAATACACATTTTAAATAAAAAGAGCGTATTTTATCATTTAATTTAAATTTTAATCTTTTTATTTACACAAGTCATTATAGTGCGCCAAGTTTTAGGGTCTTTTTTGGTACATTTTGGCTGCTTTGTACCGGGAGAGTAGGCTCGGTAAGCAAGAAATGTTTACGGGTTAGCGGCCATCCGGCTCACTTTTTTGCGACGAACTTCCTCGTTTATATTAAGTTCGACGACAAGCGATTTCGCTCCAACTACGCGATTTATACTTATATTGAGTTCATTCCATAATAACTATAGATACATACAAATATTTAGGATATATAGATTTCATGTCCATTATCATGGTAGAGTAACACTAAGCCTGGTATAGTAATTTGGATACCATATAATAACAAGAATATATATATATAATATATAAAATCTCTCACACCTACACTATAATATTTATGTTAATCTGACTATTAAATAATAATTTTATGTAGAAAATGTATATAATATTAAATAGTAGTTTATATCAATAAAATATCAACTATTAGATATTTAATTGGTAAAATACTAGTTGGAAAGAATTCACGTCAAATCTCACATAATAAGGTAGAACTAGTAAAGACTATGTATTATTAAAAATAATGTTTCAAACATTTAATTAGTTTAAAAAAATATTTGGAATATACAATCTATAAGTCAAATAAATATATTAGCTAACATTAGTGACATATAATTTCAAAGATACTTAAAAAAATATAATGTACACGCGTAAACCGATAAACCTAAATAAAACAAGCAGTACCTTTAAATGAAGAAACGAATAAATTGTTAACTTTAAATCTTAAAACAATAAAGTTCCATCACTATAAACCCAGCTCAATAAGTAACTATACATTATATAATAGGCAATATTCTATCATAAAAACGTAGGCTAAATTTACAATCACACTGTTTGTCAAAAAATGCTTAACATAGTTATATCTATATAACATATCAAATATTGATGAAATTTATTAAGCATTTATAGCATTAGGTTAATTTAAAATTAAAAAATATTTTAATCATAAGAAATTATCATTTAAATTTATAAGTCTATTATTATTAATCAATTCCTGAATATACATACGTAAATATAATGCTAACGTTAAGCTAAATAAAGTTTCTCTTCAACATTAAACTATAAAAATATATAATAATATGCACCAAACTAACCATATAGATAGCATTATATACAAATATCATAACACGTTATAAGTCATAAGAAAATATCAAACTGCTAGCATATTATAAACTTAAAAGTATTTTCAATGTAACTATTAAGAGTAAAATATAAAAGTAATCTATAGATAGAACGACATAATATACAATAAAGTAACTAAAATAATTATCCTCAAACTATTTGTCAAATATACAAATGATCTAATAACATTAATTTACAATATTTAGTAAATTTTAATACTAAATTTGAGAGTTAATCGATATTATATAGTTATATAATCTGGTTAGATAATATTTAACAGTAACTCATTGATAAATGAATAGATGAGAAAAATTATTGGTAGTTACTATAACACTTCAATTTTGTATACTTTAATTTTTCCATAACTGGTTAGAACGACATAATTAGTATATGTTAATGATGTATATGTTATATGTTATGAAAAATGAGTATAATAAAATGGGTGTATTTCACTTCTTAAATGAGATAGTTTTGGCGTGATAAGAATTGTAAAATATATTGTATTCGACGGTATGAAATATATCCGAGAGGAATATTATATTTGCAATACAGATCAATGGAGCATACTTCGGTGGTCTGGATTAGTATTATTTATCAATGTTGATGGTACAATCCCGATGTTTTTCTTCATTTGATATTTAATATATTTAATTATTCGATAACTGATTTTAATAAAGCATATAGAATCATTAGGGACCTAGTATAATGTGTTTTATAACTTAGAAGCTATAAATGACTAGAGAGCCATTATAAAGAAATAATAACAAATTTAAATAGGTGATAAGGTCTACTCGGATAAAATGGGTGAACAGTTCTTATTGAATGGGTATCCAGCAAGTGAATGCACACGAATCATACTGGTCCTTTTGCGGTAATAAACAATATAAAGAGATGTACCCATATTTTTTATTTTGGGAGGAAATCAAACTATATTTTTCTTGTTGAGGACACTAGGTTCCATTATTAACCGGTTTGCCTTGAGGAACACATTTTGAACGCTTGTGGATATAGGTTCTCCCAAGCAAGTCTTGATGTTCTGTGTTCACTTAGACAATTGAGAGATTTGGACTAATGGCGACAATCTATTCTCTATATTATATCAATTGTTTCTCGTGTGAGAAGACAGCGAGAGAGTTATTTGAGGAATAAATCGAGTCCTTAGGTGATGGAGTCTTGAGCATTTAGCGGATCTCTCACGGGGGCATACTTTTGCCCCGAATAGAAACATGGGCAGATGAGAAGCCGTGGTCGAACTGTCTAAATTTGTCTAAGTGAGCCTGAGCGCTAGATTACAAGGGTTAGCTTAGCGTACAAATAGAACCGACGAAAAGTGCACCAAGGGATGACCATGGTGAAGTAAAATTTGTAACCGTAACTCGAGAAAGAGCTCAAACTTAGGTGTGGACACTTTAATGTGGAGTGAATAGGCCTAAACGTCAGTTCGCCGAAAATAGATTCCGGGGCATAATGTGAAATTAATGTAAGATTTCATGTAGGGAATGTTGGGAAGAGAAGTTTTACGGATCCAAAAGGGCGCGATGCGTTGCCTAAACACTAGAAATGAGACCTTTTGATTGCCCCAAAGCTAGTTCTTCATAATTGGTCGGGCGGCTGAGCCGTTAAAAAGAGTAATTAGACCAAGAAATCTTTAGATAAAAACAACACTTCAATGAGCTTCGATTAAACATTGTTTCTCAATTCAGTCTAAAGGAAAGAGAAACAGAGCAGTAGACTTAAGAAGTTTAAGACATTGTAAAAAGAAAATTTCCAATGGCCTAGGGTTTTTCAATAGATGGTATATAGGTCACAATTTCTGCCAGAATTAGTAATGTGAGGAGATGGGAAACGACAAGAAACGGCGGGCTCCGCTGCGCTCTGGGTAGCACAGTCGGACTCGCAGAGCAAAAGTTGTGAGTAGAGGGGTCCTGTCACAATTTAGCCTCCGACACAATTTATAATTTTTGTGAGTGAATGAACGATTATATATACATGGAGAGTATAAAAGGAGGAACGGGACCCCCTAGCTCTTTAATTTTATTGCCGTGCTCATACGTGCTATTTTCCTAATAGGGGTGAAGAATTGATCACCTTTAGTTAATGTTTGTTATGTGAGCAGATGATACTACCTGAGGAGGAACATCACACTTATTCGAAATAAGTTCACACTCGCTTTTAGACAAAAATTTTTATTTAACTATGCCTTTCCCGATTCCCTGTGAAAATTGGTGAGTGATAAATAATTGAGACGTGGGAAGGGGATATAAGTCACAGGAGGTAGTGTCAGAAGGGAGATAAATTGGGAGAAGGTGTACACAGGAACGTTGACTTGTGTGTATAGCCAGCTAATAAAAATGGTGCTTTAGAAGCTTAGTAATTTTTACGGTAACTAGGGTCAATATTATGCTTGTCCAATGACATGGGAGTAAATAATTGAAGGAATAAGATAGGAGTAAGATTTGGGTATTTTTAGAAATAGGACTAAATGAAAGTTGGGTAGCTCGCTTTAGAACATATACCCTCATGTGTTATATAGGGGAAAGAAAACTTGAAGTATGAAGAAAAATTAGGACTAAACTAATGATTTATTGGGAGCCGTTATATTCGAATGGGAATATCAAGAGTGTTATTGATCGGTTTGGAAGAAATGGAAAAAGGCGATGGCACGAACTTCTGGTGAGCTGTTGTTATAGTAAGGGAAGACAGACAGAAGTGGAGATTATATAAGAATTGAGCAATAAGTTTTAATATTCTGAGTTGAGAGAAAGTCGAGAGATGAGATATGGATCTCGAGAAGGTATTTTAAAGAAAGCTGGACAGGGTAGAGAACGGAGGGTATGATCATGATTTGTCTCAACCCATTCAGGGGTTGAATAGGGACACATACTAAAGGAATTAAGATGTTTTTGGACTTTATTGAGAAAAGTTAAACGATCATACTAATAGTATCTGGTTCATGCTGAGAACGAAGAATCATAGTTGTTTATGATGAAACCTTCTTTGTTGAGAGAGGTAGAAAAAAAAAAGCGACTCAAAAATTTTAATGACCTCATGGTTGGTTGAATTAGACGCTATAGACTTTCGCAGAGTTTGAGGGGTTATCAATAAAGTATATTTGGATAATATGAGTGGTTTGAGAATTGTTATTTAAATGGAGAGGATATATTTGTATACTAATAACTAGCATTGAGCTTTTGAATATGATTTAGCGCGCTCCAAAGGATAATGATTGAGATTTGTAGATGAGGCTTTTGGGCAACATGTGAGTGAGAACGAATAAAAGAAGTGACCATAAACAATGATAACTTGATATAAATCGACTTGATACATGCAATATGTTAAATGAAGTACATCGTTATATGTGGTCAGTGAGAATAAGATGTGAAAGACTGCATCACTCATCTTATTAAGCAATAGCTTATGTGAGTTTTTAGGGGTTGGCGAAAAACCAGGTGAGCAATTGTGATTCTTGTGCGCCTAAACCAGAGTGTTAAGTATTGAAAATAATAAAAAATAAAGAAGGGAATAGAGTTCAGAAGAGGTGGTGAATTACCAGACCTAAAGAAAGGGAATCTTTCCATAAAGACACACACGTATTCGAAATTAATTGTACTATATTTGAAAATTTGTGACTTATAATAGATCAACCACTACCCAAGAATCACTCGGCTTGTAATGGGGAAGGTGGGAGGTGGGCCGAGCAAGAGAAAGGTGAGATTGGAAAAAGAGTCATGGAAGGGTGGAAAGCAAGTTTGGGATGATTTGGTCGGGAATGATAAGGTCATTGCCGAGTATTTGATAGAGCCGTGAAAAGTGGTTAGAGGAGTGGGGGATAGAATTTGAGACCCTTACATGTAAGGTTTTGGAGGATGAAGAATATGGTGAAGTACGGAAGAATGTCTGCTATGGAAAGAGTTGCCGGTAGCATCACCTTTACCACTGAGGCGGCCGTTTGGAAAATTTGAGTGAAAGATTTTGTTTTGATATAATATGCACACCGTGTCACATCCAAGAAAAGAAGAACGACCGTAGGATGTCATATTTAATTAGTGTATTTGAATTTAGAAGTTGTATATTTAGAGTGAAGTGACATTTTGGCATTAAAGTGGGCTCGCAGGTAAAATAGACTATGAGCGAAAATTTTTAAACAGATTTATTTGACGGTAGTCTATATCTTGTTAGGTTCAGACCTCATTACAATGGAAAGAAAGTGAAAACAAGAGGCCCAGCGAAATGCTAACAATGAAGAAGTTTGTGTGATGATGTGTTTTATTAGTACATTCTGTATGATGGAGTACGTAGGTGATTATCAATATGAAGTGTAAATTGTTTTGTGATTTAATGTTCTATAGCAGATAGAATATATAATTCACAGGTTGTAATAGTTTAACTCGGAGAGTTCATTGAGTAAATCATGAGGTAATGGTGAGAATTTCGGAAGAAAGGTATGAGAGAGGATAAGAAGGAATTTGCGTGTGTCACTGATGTCAGAGATATTTTAGATATGTGTTAGTATTATTAAAGAGTTTATTGCTAACGAAATCCATTCAATTATATTTATGAGGGGTGTGAATTAAGAGAACCTATGTATTGTGTCGACGAGGTTGATACACAAGAGAACGCTCCAGAGTATTCGTTGTGTAGGAAGATAGAAAATGCGTGAAAGGATGCAAAGCAGTGGTGCAAAATATGCAGAATATGTCGGCCAGTAGGTTCGGAGAAAATGAGGGTGATTATATTAGTGCTAGTTCAAGCATGTCAGAATTGTGGATGGTGGCGATCGATGTCACGCATTACAAAGGGAAGCAAAGCTGTTCCATATGATTTGTATTGGACGCATTCAACGTTATTTTCAATGCTCCTATTTATTTGTGAAGAAAAGTTGAATTTAATTTGATGACGGCAAGGATTAATTGAGAGTAAAATGTGCACCTGTGGAAAGGGGCCCAAATGAAAACACTTTATATATTGGTTCAAGGAATGGATACGTCGATAATATATGAATATAGAATAGTTTAGAGGAGAGGTTTGTTGAAAAAATTTGGGAGTGGATATTAAAAGACGGTGGTGTGCTTTAGTATGACCAGGAAAAACAGAGCAGTGTTGATCATAATGAATAGTTTACGTTTTTGTGTGAAGAGATGAAACACACAGGGACAATCAATTGATGATGTAATTGAGCATAAAGTGAGAGGGGTTTAATTACTACTATCACACAGATGTATGGTGTGAGACAGCGTTATTATGGTAGCGTACACTCATTGTAATAATGTGTAATTTGTGAAGATAGAAGCGTCCTTCATAGGTTCTATTTTCAAATATAGATGGGGGCATTTGTTTAAGGGAAAAATAAATAAACGAAGTCGAAATTCTGGTAGAAGAAGCGATTCAAGGTTCAAAATAGGAGAGAGGTGTGGGTAAGACCTTTGCAAAATAAGTGTTACAACGAGATGGATGAAGGAAAGGTAACAGAATTGCTCTCCGACAAAATATAAGATGTAGCGGGAATCCGAGGCATATAAAGGATTTTGAGGAAAATATGTATGGATGATTAGAAAATCATTAGGAGGCGCGTGTTTTAGGAGAACTGTAAAGTATGTTGGTGATTATTAATATAAGCCCAGATATTATTGAGGTCGTTTGTATAATTCTGTAAGATTAATTAAAAAATTTTTATTGTTTTTGCTATATAGTAACGTGTGTTCAATGTATTCATATTGATATTATATTAATTGTGACTCTTGTATTTTAAAAGCTTGAATAAATAACTTGCGGGAAGCGGTGTGGTTTTAACATACAAATCATATATAAATGTATATTCGATACATATAACTTATATAAGCATATTCAAATTAGTTAAAATTCGATGGTTAGTATATAAGAACCTTCTTATTATTGCTATGCTCATGTATCCAAATAATGAAAAGACTCGGATTGTAATAAGTCTGAAGTATACAATACTGAGCTAGATAGTAATCATTTATGGATAAGGGTGGGAAAAGATATTGAGTTGTAAGTTGGGTGTAAGGGCTGTTGGTTGTTTATTGGTAAATAATATCTTAGGTTAAATTTTTTACTAAATGGCTATTTTAGGTTCTAGATAATAACTATTTAACATCTATTATTATATATAATATATATTATTATTAAATTTATATCATATTAATATATTTATTATTATTCAATAAGGATCATATTATTATTATAGTTATTGATATAGTTATTATTATTATAAGAGATAAAACCACATAATATATCTAATATTAAATTATCTCTGGCAATCCAACTAATCCTACCACTTCTTCATTCGGCAAGAATTTAGTTAAATTTAAATTTATATTATATATGTATAATTAAAATATTGCTATGGCTTAACTCTATATAGTAATAAAAACGTATTATAGTTGTTAACGTATAATATATATATATAATTTTCGATTATATAACTATATATATATATTAATAGCAAATATATTATATATTATATTACTATAGTATTTGTATTGTCCTGTAATGATAACTACTAATAAATATATAATAATATAGGTATTTATATATTAATATATAATTAATATATATATATATATAATATATTATATTAATATTATATTAATATATATATATATAAATATATAATAATATATATATTATTATATATAAAAATTTCTCATTTACTGAAAAGGGACTCCCAGGAGATAAAAGTTGGACGGGTAACGGTTTAAATAATTTTTCCAAATTTAGACTTGAATTCTCTTATATTTAAAAATATTAGTGAGATTATCAACTATGAGGCAACCGTTTTTTAACTCTATCTCTTGAGTAAGAATAAATAAATTCGTTTTTACTTTAGGTCTAGGCAATAGAACTCTGTAATTGAGCACTTTCGGAACTCTAAGTAAAGCTAAAGTCATAGTTTTTTTAAAAAAAAAAATGTCCGAAGCTATGTATTAATACATAAAAATGTAAGTACACAACAGAAGAGAGACGTAGAGAACTATGGAGAGGAGAAGTAGCTTGAGAGAAGAGACTATTTGATGTGCATGAAGAGCAAAGTAGAAAGCGAGAGGAGATAGACAGATGAGAAAGACTAAATAATAAATATTTTTTATTACTTAACAAATAATTGAATTGTAATTATCTGTACACACTCATCGATCTATGACAAATTATTTTTTAATTTGATAAAATAGATATTTAATTACAATATATAAATTTTTATTCCTTTTTAAGTTATTTTAGTTTAGATATAATTAATCACTTAAACTTACATTTACTATATTGGATAAGTATGCAAATAACTTCATATAGTGATGCTAAATTATATAATATACTTATCAACGACATTCCTTATTTACATAACGTCCCCTTTTAATGCCTTCTACATAGTACTAGTTCTTCTTCCTTCAGTCTCTTTCTCTATCCCCTCTCTAATTGATTATATTTATAATACTAAGTAGATTAAGTGGAGAGTGATAGCATAATTTGGCAAGATCTTTTTATCTGTCTTAATCATATGTTTTTCTTGAAAGTTCTTCATAACGACTTCCTTAAAACATTGGAGAGCCTAAATAACCAATTACTAAGTAGGATAAAATAAGTGAGTAGGAGAAATATATATTATAATTATTAAATTTATTATATATGTTCTTTAATATATATGTTGAAGTTGGGAAATTAATGGAAATTACACAATAAAATAGAATAATATATATAAATATATTTTTTTTAATATTTAACCAATAATATATATACAATACACATCTTCATTATATAAATAAATCTTATTATTAAATGGCAAATAAAGAGGTTTTATGTACAAAGTTTTATGATTAACATGTTAAAAGATAATTTTATTATTTATGTACAAACTTAATATAATGTTTTATGAGTATCAAGATTTACCAAATAGCGTTCGTAATATACGAGACTATCAGCGGTTGGCTATCTAGTAAATATCAGGTGGGCGCTTTTTGGGGGAGTAGGGCTAGAGATTGGTTAGCTGCTACCTATGGCCGCCGTTAGGACTGCGAAATATTAAAGTCTGTAATATAATATAACATGCTTTATCTCCTCTATATATCTCATTAATCTCTTATATTCAATATCCTTCATAATTATATTATATTAATTATATATTATATATATATATTAATTAATTAAATATATTATATATAATATATAAATTTATATATTATAATATATATATTAATTAATATATATATATATTATATTTATAATAATATATTTATATAAATATATAATAATTATATATATATATAATATTATATATATAAATATTATTTATTATAATTTATTATATTATAAATATATATATATATATAATAATTATTATATTAATTAATGGTTTTTTATATTAAAATATATATTAATATATTATAATATATTATATATAATAATTAATATATATAATATTATATTATAATATTATAATATTTATTAATTAATATATATATAAATATTATATATATATATACTAAATTAATTTTAAGTATAATAATATAATATATATTATATATTATATTATATATATAGTATATTATATAATTAATTTATATATATATATATAAAAGTCGTTTGTATATGATTTATATATAACTATAACGAACACACCTTAAAATATATCTAGAATGTTAGTAAACCTATGCAATAGAGTTATTAATTCGCATAGTTGTCAGTAGGAGTCTATACTATCAGGTAACTCATAGGTGGAATATAATACGTAGTAAATAATAATCTAGAGGGTAGGGGAATCTATTATATATATATCGTCCCCCGCTATACTGTCATAGTTCCTAACTTCATTCTTTCTTACACACCAACAGAGGGAGGAAAACAATGGGCATGAATATTCCACCTCTCTTATATGTAATATATATATGTATAGAATAATAGGAGGCCTGAAATAATTCAATTGTTATTATATATAAGGGGGTTCGAGCCGATGGGGAAGACATAAGAGGTGATAGGACGATATGTCCCCCCTTATCATTATTCGTACCGTGTCCACACATAACATAGAGGCCGGAGACCTTATCAGACAACTGGATATCTATGCGTTCTACTATAGGGTGGAGTGTATCTTAGTTAATATTATTTTGAATATATAAAACACTTTATATATATTTATATTAATATTATATATATATAAATATATATATTAATTATATATTTATATATATATAATATTATATATATATTAATATAGTGATATTAATTAATGATTATATATATATATATGTTAATATATTAAATTATATAATAATATATATTATAGTAATATTTAATATAATATATTGATATTAATAAATTATATTAGTTAATAATTAATTATTATATATAATATATATTATTTATATATTATATATATATAATAATATAATTATAATTAATATATATATATATATATAATTTAATAATATAATATATATGATATATATTTATTATATTATAATTATTATAATATTAATAATATATAATATATATTATTACTATTATTATTAATTATATATATATATTGTAGTAAATTAATGTAGAATATAATTATAATATATATAATTTAAATATATATTATATATACTATATTATTATATATATAATATTATAGTATAATTAATATATATATAGTTATGATAACTAAAATTATTTATATAGTTAAGATATTAAATATTAATATCTTATATTATATAATATATTAAGATTGAAGAGAGAGAGTTGGAGAGAGAGAGAGATAGAGAGTGAGACAGTGAGAGAGAGAGATAGAGAATGTTTCGAAAGGAAAGTATATGAAAATATCTTACGATGTATTAATTTATTACCACTCTCTATCTAGCAAACTACGGTTGTATCCAGGAATCCGGTCGTGTGCTTGTTTCAAGATATTAGCTTATAGCTGACGAAAAATTAGGCTTATATAGTAATTTTTTAATTTACTGATTACATACATTCAGTCTCTATATTATAATAATAATAATATTATTATATATTTATATATATATATTATATATATTATTATAATCTTATATATATAATATTTACTATAAGTATAGAACTTCAAATTATATGACACTATGCCTTATATATATACATATATAATATATTAATATTAATAATTATATTTATATATTACTTATATATATATTATATATATATATTAATATATGTAATTATATATAAAATATTTATATATATATACTGGTAATATATTTAAAGTATAAAAAACCTTATATAATATAATATATGGAAATATATAGTATTATACTATATTATATATATATATATAAATAAGTATTAATATAAATACATCTATATATAAATAAAATATAGTTTGAGAGAGAGACTCAGAGAGAGAGGAGATAAAGAGAAATAAATTATTATATAATATTTATTACATTATGATCAATAACTATGGAATAATATATATAATATATATCCTTTTATATATAGTATTTATATATATAAATTAAAATATTGATATATTATATATTTATTTTATATATAATTATTAATACTATAAATAATATATATTATATAATATATATTATATATATATATTATTATTATTATTATATATATATAATAATAAATATTATATATATATTATAAATTCAATATTTTCTCACCTATTTCCTCTATATATCTATTTCTCTATATTTATCTCTCTATTCATCCTATCTTACCTATTCTCAATCCTATCTATCCTATTATTATAGGTTATACAGTACAAATATTATGTTATATAAATAAATTCTTAATTCACTTATATTTCCTTAATTTTCACAAATATCACTTTCTTCCGTTTCCCTCTTTTTCTCTTTTTGTATCTATATATATTTTATATTTATATAAGTAATGATCAATATTTTTTTTTTATAACGATATGGACTACTATAAAAGTTCGAAAGGCCTCATTAACAGAGGTTGCCCTAAGACCTACTAAAGAAACGGATAATTAATTTTTACTTAAAACTCCAGAGAAGATAACGTTAGCCAGTTGAGGATCAGTTAATATTGTTAAATATAAAAGTATGGAGAATCAGTTATGAAATATTAATTTCGAGGCGAGTGGTGGGTCTCATGTAGAAGTCTGAACTTTCCCATTAGAGGAGATTTTAAAAATATAAAATATATATATAATATATATATATATATTATAATTATATATATTATATATATTATATATATATTATATAATATATATATATATATATATATTATATATTAGTGTATATAGTTATATATAATAATATATATATATTAATATATATATATAATATATATCTATATAATATCTATATAATAATCTTTTTCTATTTCTTTAATTTCTTTTTCTTCAACCTTCTTTAACCTCTTTTTGCCCCAAGATATGGGGGTATTTAAGTAAGTGCAATAGTACACATATAATGCAAAATCAGAAAAGAAAAAGCAGTAGGAGATAATACATTAGAAGAATATGACACGATCGAAAAGAAAGCCCAGCGCTTACCGCCTATACCTTACTCTGTACCTAATTTAATTATAGTTGAGTATAGGGAGCTCGTCGTAATTCAAGACAGTAATTAAATAATACCACCCTAGAGCATCATTGGAGTACCAATTATATATAGTATATTATCTATAATTATATATTAATAGTATGACTATATATTATAGTAGTAATATATATTATATATAATATATTAATAATATTATTATATTTATATATATATATAATTTAATATGCAAACTTTCATAGGTACTGATAGATACCCTTACCACATATATGTAGTTATAAAAAGTAGTCAAGCTTAGATATTAATGTTTATTAGTTCTTAGTTCTAATTAATATTATTAATATATAATACCGACCATGGCCTACAAAGGTTGCCATACAACCTTTATGCCTACTTATACTACCATATACATAATTTATATACAAAACCCCTTAGCTCTATTTACTTACCTGGTAGTTAATCACTAATACCCAGGTCCGGTCAAAGGTTTCAGGCCCCAATCAAGACCCAATTTATTAATTATTATTATTTAATTGCTTCGGAAATTGTGCCTAAATTAAATACAATTTCTTAATTAACTATTTCTCCTCGGTGCTCCATATACTACATTAATATCTATATTCCAATACCCCATGGATTTTCCAATCTATACTTCAAAATCACTTTCAGACTTACTCTCAGATCAATCCTTTATAGTGCCTTCGGGGACTCAGCGCTACTATCTCTAGAATCTCAAATTTACGAATTTATTCTTGCTACTCCTCTATTTCCTTTCGGCGATCTTCCGTTGGTCCCACCTATTTGCAAGGAGTCCTTACCCACTCCTATCCGCCGACGTTTGGTAAGCCTTGGGATTCTTGCTCTCCTTCATTATACACCAGCAATCCAACTTCACTTTCATAGCACTGCCTCCCATCTCTTTATTTGAAATCACAGATCCAAATGGAGGGACGCCTCTATACTAATCTAATTTACTTCTAGGGCGTACATATCCTGTGACCGCAACAACGTTGCCTCTCTCGAGTACAAATCCTCCGGTCCCTTTCTGCCTCAATTCATTTCCTTTGATTGTCCTGTGTTCTCATCTTACTAACATATGCATTGGCCACTTGCTCTGTTTGCCGCTCTAAAGACCCGTTCAATATTTCGAAACCTATTTACCCAAATTATCTCTTATAACAACAATCCTAACATATCTAACAATCAACACTTTCGATTTGTATATTCTGAACGCCGTACCGTTACTCCTCACAATAAAGTTGTTTCATTGTATGCCCTCATCCTTTTCACCAACAAGCCTCCATCACCAACTTCTAAATGATTTCTCCTTGAGCGCTCACTTCATTATTTCTCATAACTTAAAAATAAATTATTCTGCTCGGTCCGCAATCAACAATTGACAGGTAGTCCTTCCCTTTGTAATGCATCAATTCGAATACATTTCGCCACCAACTCCTCCACCACAGTCAACTCTACATCCAACACAACTCCCCATAACGTTCATTCCTCACTTTATTTAATTCTTTTCACACCTAGCACACGCTCCTAAGATTGTCCCATCTGAACACATTGAGAGAACTTTTAGATGTTTTTCTAGATACTACTTTATGTCCAGACACATAGTCTCACTACCCGAATCAATAGCACAGGTTAAACAAACATAACCCTCAATGTAAAGAACACGTAGCCGACAACTCAAGAACTTATGTCCCCCTTTACATTCACCACGATTTAATTGCACCAGTAAGACCCTAGCCATTCACAACTTTCCTAACTACAACTCATGCATATACCGTTATCCCTTTACTCATCCAAACACATACCTATAAATATAATATTTAAACTTCAAAATTTTTACAGCTGCTCAACATATAACATAACTTCACACTGAGCGCTATCCTCACTCACACCATATAACACCTTACTGCTTATCTACGTTTTACTTTCAAACCCACCTCACTTTTTTAACATATTACTACTCATTATAATATTAATATAGAAAATGTAATATAAGAGAATTACTAAAAATCCTCTCTCACCAATCCTCTCAACTCAGTAAACTCTTCTTTACAGAAATTCGCCACACAAAACAATCATCCGCATACAATAAGTAAGGGCACCCTCCACATCCTCTCGCATTCTTCACATCTATTACACTAACACCAAAATTTCACTGCCATCTTACCCACACATGAATCTCGAATTTTTCCATAACACCATCCATATACCAACATTGAATAACCCAAGTGAGAACATTTTTAAAGCACAACCTCTGTCTCCTCCCGCTATTAATCCTAAAACCAATCACCATTGACACCAATTTATTCCCTTACAGCACGCTTCAACTTCGTCATACATATCCAACTTTTGAATTCCATTCCTCAGAAAAAGCCTACCACCAACTACCATATTTCACTAACAATGCCATAAACACTTTTCCCTATTAACTCTATCATAACGCCTGTTGTAAATCCTAAAACCTAAATATAATTTATTATTCCTCATCTCCCTTCATTTTTCCCTCAATCATTTGTTTCAATGTAAAGATTTGATCCCTCACACATCCTCTAACGCACTCCCTAAAACGCACCTTGTTTCTTTACACCACCAGGTTCCCCTCAGTACCTCGAGAATCGCACTCTTTTCAAACCGAAAAATACCTAGCAATATACGCTTCTTACCCTTCAAACACTCAAATAAACTTTTCGCCTCTATAATTTCTGTTTTTCTTTAACAATCCCCCTTTTCTCCCTTAACCGCTTATATAGGGTAACTACTAATTCCCGCTCTCCTACCCACAATCCCTTTGGAACTATATACCTCCATAAACGCTGTTGCACAACACAACTTCCAAATCCAAATCAATCACCATCCTCGTCGCTCCGCTCTTGAATCATTATTCAAGCTAGTAGATTTCCATTCTATCCTGCGATTTACACATTCTTGCAACTTTCTCACATCATACCCATTACCCGTCCTTCCTTACTAATAACCCTCATCATCCAAAAATAACCTATTCCTTATTGCACCCATCAAAACCAACAACACATTCACTACGACCACATATATCATCATTACTGTTAATATTGTGCCAGATAATTCGAAGTGTTCATTATCCACACTCGCCCCTCACATTCCACATATTCATCATCAGTTACAAAAGGCACACCAATCCCTATTTTCAATTATTCCTATAGGCAGATGGTTATTTCCCAACTTATTCTCATTCTTTAACCAGTTTCGCTTAGCTTACCTTCACGAATGAGCACTTCCACTATTCCATCCCTTTTGTATGTCCTCATTCATTATCCTACCTAACTCAACTGTTCATTTACCTATTGCTTTCTCCTACGTATGCACCTTTTAAGTATTTCGTTTTTTTCCTCCCTTTATGATAATTCCCAGTAGCATCTTTCTTTGTAATATTTCATACATTTGCTTTCTGCATTTTGTACACTTTCATTTTTTAACCATTATAACGGATCCGCTTTTCAATCAATCTCTTCATTCCCCCATGTCGCTGTTTAACGGATTCTTACTCTGAGGGTTTGACTTTCCTTTAGAACCGTGCTCGTAGTTATTAAGGATCACATCTGGCACGGAGGGAATCACTGGTTCCACTTGCGAGACAGGGACCTTGGTACTAACATTGATTCCTTTCATTTGCCGGCCCAGATTGTGTTCAGTATCACAAACTTGAGTGGTGCGGAGCAAAACCACCATCAGCACAAGTGACGCTCATTACAAATATACTTTTTCCTTTATTTGTCTTGCTCACACAGTTAACTTCTCACTCTTAATTTTAAACTACTTTCCTATTCGTATCACCTTCCTTCATCCATCCAAGCCTCGCCCATCACTACTATTAATTTTACATAGAACAACATGATGATCCGATAATTCACGTTCCTAAACCCCCTCACTGATTTAACATACCAACACAAAATTAATCATGCTCTTTCTTTCACCCACAGCCTTTACAAAAAATCAATCATACTTTTCACTTCGATAAATACATCTCTCCTCTTACCTACAAGAATCAACTCTATAGTAAATACTATATGGAAACTCCTTGTGGTTTAAAGAAAGTATATTACTTACAACAGCAGATAAAACCTCTCTGAATTCACAGAAATCAATCACTTCTCTACCATTCTCTCTCATTTTCTCCCCGCCACTCAAAGCCCCACCTGTTATAACCATACCTTTTTTTGATCCAACCTATCCAACGCATTCAGGTCCCCCAACACTAATCAATCTGAAGCTCCTTCTTACCCCATCCAGAGCATCAATTCTCAAAATTATCCCAAAAAATCGTACTCTCTTCACATTTCCCTCAGATGGACCATTAGTCACAACCACACACAAATTTTGACCTTTTACAAACTTAAAATTTAACATTAGAAATTCCTACGGACTCACAACACCAACAAAAAAGTCTACCATAGCTTTGTACCACCGGTCACTCATCCTAATCTATCTCTTCTTCTCTCCCATCTCTCATTCTCTTTTTCACACCAAGCACGTAACCAAAACAGCAAGTAAGCAAATCATTTAACTTAAATTCCTTTTCATCTTTGTTTCAGTCACAGCGAGCAAATCAAATTTGCCCCTTTCTAAATACACTCCATACACCTCTCTCCTCTTCTCCTCAAACATTTATTCCTCTGACATTCTATGTACCCCATACGATTCAATAACAATATATACCCGCCGAAGGATAGAAGGTCCGTTAACGGCGATCAAACGGGAAACCATAACTCCACGAGGCAATGCATCAGACACATTCCATAGACAAGAGAAAGGTGGTAGTGGGACAAGCCAACACCCTAACTACCACCCGAGAGACCCCCTAAGTCCGACTTAACGACACGTCAGGAACATACGATGTGGGCAAATTCCTTTCGTGCAGGAAACCCCACAGGGATAGCGAGTAGTAGGGATGTTCTGTTGGTAAAGGAATGTATCGTAGAAACGTGGGGTGTGTATTTAATAAATGTGTATCATGATATGTTGGGATAAATGGTGGTTTAGTCAAATAATGTTGCCTTGGAGGAAGAGTGTGTAAGAATATGAACGCAAAAGAGAAAGTAGAACCATTAAAAATGGGAAGTAATTTTCATCGCTTCGAGTAATCGTGGTTAAACTCTCCCTGCTGTATATATATATAATATAGTATATATATATAATAATATTATTATATCAAATACATATAATATTATATAAAAATAAATATAATTTAAAAATAAATTTATTAATAATTTAACACAATATATTATACAATTATATTTCATATAATATATATATTATTTATATATATATTTTTATTTAGTATATAATAAATAATAAATAATTTAATTATATTTTTTATTATATATAATTTATATATTATTATTATTTTTATATTTATTATATTTATATATATATTTATATTATTATAATTTATATTATATTTTATATTATTTATTTATATTATTTATTTAATTATATATATATTTATATTCACACATATATATATATTTATATATTCATTATTATAACACACATATATATATATATATATTATATATATATATTATATATATATATATATAATATATATATATTATATATATAAATATTTTTTATATAACTATTATATATTAATTATATATATATATATAATATATATAATTATTATATCATATATATATATATTATATAATTTTTTATTATATATTATATTATACTATATTAATATATATATATATATATATATATTATATATATATATATATTATATTATATTATATATATATATAATTATAATGATTTTTTATATAATATCTATATAACTTCTTGAATTTCGCAAATTGATATTTCATTGATATCTCACATCACATAAACCTTCTCAGCCTCGATTAGTGTGAATGTCTGATGCGAACGAGGGCACAGAACGAAACCGTCATTTTCACTAGCCATTTGCTCTTAGGCCTTTTGTCCATATACATATCCATTCGGAAGCATCAGTGGTTGATTATGTTCATTGAGTTGCTCACCAGACATGTGACACACCAAACGAGACTGAGAGCAATGTGCATAAGGTAGAGAGGATGCAAGCTCATTTAAGTTTTTCTGGCAAACTGGGCAATCTGGATTGTGATTCAACGGACCTCTGTAACAATGAGGTGTCTTGAGGGCAGAGAGACCTGCCTGTAAGGCAACGGAGAAAGCCGAGGGAGTCGAAATCTGAAATAAGTTTAAATTCTCTTCCCTAAATTGAGTGACTAGACTATCCCACCGAGATTCTGAGAACAGTTCCTTATAAGGACTCACATCTGTATTAACAGGGAATGCAAGAAGAGCCATGCACTGTTGTACAGCCTGCATCTGAGCTTGGTCTTGACCCGTGAAGTGTTTCCAAGCGTGCCATACAGCATCCATTCTTCTATCTTGCTTAATGAATTCTATAAACTCCTGAATTCGAAGATTGAACTCTAATGTGGAATTCAATTTCCGTAGTTTGCTTTTGTTATCATGGCACCAAGCAAGGCATTTACTGGTTTCTTTGTTTTTCAAGGAAATTTCGACGTCATTGGCTACTAGGAACATGTCCAAATTTGTTAAATCTTTGATTGGGCTTCCCTTGATCAGCTCAGAGGCTGTGTTGTAATAGCCCGCTCTAAGTACATATTCCATTAACAAACGATCAAGTCTCAATTTCCTCCATTGACAAATAACCGCTGGAGAGGTTGAATCATGTTCTTTCAGATGCTCTACTCTTCTCTTGATCACCCTACCACAATCGATTTCTTCTTGGGTTACGTCCTCTGCCTTCCGTTTAAAAGAATTTAACTTCTCCATTACTCCACCAATGAGGGATGAAATTTGATTCTTGTCTTTAGTATCTGATATTAAGACCTTTTCTAATTCAGAGACGGCATTTGTCACATGACACAATTCTCTATCAATGGATTTTTGGGCCAAACGAAATCGCTTGTTCAGCACTTCATAGGGTACCTTTAAAGTTGGATGTTCAATTGAACGATAGTGTTCAGCTCGCTTTAATTCTTATTATCCCATCTATTCATAGGTAGCTTCGCCTGCTCTCCTTTGGTTTGGGTTAGCGTACACGCACAGGCTCCGATGGAGCAATCTGTTCGAATTTGTTTCCAGAAAGATAATTAAATTTCATTTTAACGGTCTATAGATTTTCTATTTGAACTTTAGATTGACGAAACATATCATGCACTTGTATATGATAGTATTATATATGATATATATATATATATATCGTAGTATATCTAGTATATATATATATATATATATATATATATAATATCATATATATATATAATTATACTATATCAGTATATTATATATATATATATTATACTATATATATAATATAGTATAGTATATAATATAATATATATACAAATTAAATAATAAATAAACTAAATAAATAAATCCTAATAAGAATAGAATAATAAATACAATAAATAATTAATAAATGAAATGACAAATAAATAAATAAATAAATAATAAACTAAATAATAGAATAAATAAATAGAATAAATAAAGTAAATAAATAAATAAATATACTAAATAAATTAAAAGTAAATACGATAAATAATAAATAAATATATAAACATATAATTAAAAATATATAATTTAATTATATAAAATATAATAAATAATTATATAAGATAAAATATAATAAATAGAATTATATAATATACAATATATAAATAAATAATAAATATAATATTACATAAATTATATAAATAAATAATATAATAATATATAAATAAATTTTTAAAAAAATAATCTCCCAACAAAATAACAATAAATATTTAGATAAATAGATAAAATAAATATATAAATAAATATAGTAAAGTAACAATTAAATAAAATATAAATAAAATATCCTAAATAAATAAATATGAAAGAACTATTTATAAAGAAAAATATAAAAAAATATTATAAATAATTTATATAAACTTTAAAATCTAAAACGGTTTTTTACAGGAGATATCAGTAAGATTATATTCTAAATAGATAAAGTAAATAAATATATAAATAATATACTAAATATAAGATGTAGTAAAATTTAATAAACTAAATAAATATATTAAGAAATATAATAAAAAACAAAAAACTATCTAATAAATAAAATATATAGGAATGAAAATGATAATAAAAAAATAGAACATATCTAATATGTATATAATAAATAAGATAATTCTATAAATAGAAATAAATATTAAAAATATATATTCAAAAATATATATATAGTATATATATATTTATATGTACTTATATACTATATATATATATATATATATATATATTATATATATATATATATATATATATATATGTAATATATATAGTATGATAAATCTATATATATACTTAATTAAAATTAATTAAAATTGCATTCAAAAATTCTGACCAAGAAAGAGTTAAAGAAAAACTAGTTATTTCACGGAGAGTACGATCGACGAGTACGAACGAAGCAGGAGAGGCTCAGGGCTGTCGAGTCGGGAGTCGGAGTCGTGGAGTCGGAGTCGTGAGTCGTGCATTTTTCGCCGGAGTCGATCGAGGAGTAGAAAGACCTGCGCAGCCGTGGAGTCGGAGTCGAGTCTCGAAGATTCTGTGTTAAGTGGCGTCGGTCGAACTATTTAGAGAACGTATTAGTTATAGTTGATTATTATTATTTATTCAATTAATTATTAATATGTTTTATTATTTTTAATTCTTTTTTATTTTTATTTTTTATTTTTATTTTAATTGCGATTTATATGGTAATTTTATTATTTATTTTTGATTTTTATTTTTCTTTAATTTTAGTTTTGATCTTTTATTATTTTTATTTTTATTTTTAGTTTTCATTTTTAATTTTTATTTTTTTATTTTTATTTTATTTTATTTTTATTTTTATTTTATTTTTATTTTTTTTTTCTTTTTAATTTTTATTTTTTATTTTTATTTTATTTATTTTATTTTTATTTTTAATTTTTATTTTTATTTTTATTTTTATTTTATTTTTATTTTATTTATTTTATTTTAGTTATTATTATTTATTATTCTTATTATTATTATTATTATTATTATTATTATTATATTATTATTATTATTATTATTATTATTGATTATTATGTATTATTATTATATTATTATTATTTTATTCTTATTATTATTAATTATTATTATTATTATTTATTAGTATATTTTATTATGTATCTATTATTATTTATTGTTATTTTTCGTTTTATTTACAGTCATCTCTTATAATTATCTATTATTATTTTATTATTTATTATTATAATAGTTTTTGGGAGTATTTTAATATAACTATAACTATTTATTTGTACATATATGTTAATTTCCTTAAAATAATTCTTTGAAAATGAATTTACATGCGAAGAAGAAGATATATTTATATAAGATTTCCGCGTCGGGTTTCGTCCTCTATACTTGAAGACATTCTCAGAGGATATATTGTGTTGAAGCGAATGAGTCTTTAAATTGATAATTGTAATAGAGTATAATCAAGTGACTATTGGAGTCTGACTGATAAACTAAATAAAATTTTGTGTTAATGTCTCTGATTGCGTGTTTTGATGTAGAGACTGCGCAGATTTTAAGTTTCTGGGACTTCACACGATCCACGTAATAATTTAATGAAGTGTTTATAGAAATTATTACTAATAGTGATAGTTGATTGGACTATGTGCGTATTGAAATGTTTGAAGAGATTTTGTGAGACTGTAAGGAGTGTTTGATTTGCACTTAATGACAATCTATTCTTCGTGTAACAATATATCGTGTCGACGTACATAGGTCACGAACTCAGGGCAGTTTTAAATTGGTACCAACAACGTGATTGGTTGTCCGGGCAAGCAATGCCTCTTGTGCTACAAGAAGATGAAGTTGTTTTGGACTTAATGTATAGTCGACTTAAAATAACTTTTTGGAGGTGTCTTTACTTTTTGAGGTGAGAATTCAAAATTTACGAAGGCACTTCTCTCCTTATTGACAATAGCATGGAAGTTTTGAAGAAGAGAATTTAATCATTTTTTCTGACTGATATTTTTACTTTTATATTAATAAAATTTTGTAAGGGTTTTAATCAATTAAGATGTTCAACTGAATGCATGTGTTGGATGATGCACAGTTAAATAAATTTGATACTTAATTGGGGAAATTTCTTCATCAAAGTTTCCCAAGTCGAACATAGGTTGTATGCTCTGTAAACTAAAATTTTTAATCGATAGATTTATGTAAATAGTCGGTGAATAGGATCAATAGTTCATAAATACAGAGCCTATATCAGTGGTTTGGACATGTTGTAGATAATCGAGTCCGTCAGATATTAACATTGATTATTGAATTAAAACCGGATAGATTATTGAACCCTAAGTTTGTATGTGAAATTTTAGGCATGACAAATTTGAATTCCTCTTGAATGAACTGATGTTGATCTATGTTCTAAAATAGGTGAGGGTATCGTGACGATAACCTTATGTAAAAATACGGTGGTTAAAGCTTGTTTGTTTACGAATGGATTTTGTTTTTCCAGATTGGACATATAGAAAGCTGCAAATGTAGGTCCAAAGTGGTGATCCCATCGGCACCTCATCAGTTTGTAGATATATGTTTTCTTAAATTTAAACGGTGGGTTATGAGTACAGCAAATTTAATAAAAGGTTCTCTAATGTTGTTCTGATATATCTGGTGGGGGTAAGGTTTTTGAGTGATACACTTCGTTAATTATTATGTCAATGATCGTAATCCAGACCGATAATTTTATGAATAAGATTGTAACTAAGTTGCAGGCGAATATATTAGGTGGGCTTCGAAGTTTAAGTTTGATAATTTATATATACTTCATTTATTTGATTTAACTATGAAAGTGTTGTATTAAGAATATGGTCGGATAATGCATGTTCAGAATATTGGGATGTCGTATGTAACGCGTTCCCGCAATAGATATGTACAGGTCTAAAGGTGAATTGTTCTGAGTTTTTGTGTATTGTAGGCAACCATATTAGTATATATATAATATATTTATATATTATTATATATATAGTAATGATATTATATATATCATATATATTATAATATATATATATGATATATATATATTATATATATTATCTAAATTAAGATCCATTCTTTTAATTTTCTCAGAAATTCTTTTGTTTTTTTCAATTTCATCATTTGTTTTTAATAACTTATCTTTATTGATTATTATTATATTATTATTATTAAATCATCATTAATCATCATCATAAACACTATTTTATTAAGACCTTAGAAACGTAATCTTCCTATTATTATCATTATATTCTTATTATATTATTATTATTATTATATTATTATTTTATTCTTATTATTATTACTTATTGAAGAAACTGAAAGTAATGTAAACTCGTTATTTTATAAGGCTGTTTTAATAAATATAAATAATTTGCATTATAAATTACGGCATTTTTTTTTTTTTTTTTTTTTTTTTTATACATTGTCTTGTCATGTGTTGCGTCTGCATCTTATGTCTCTTACGGATACTCTTGACGGTAATAGCCATTTAGAGAATTAGAGTTGCTATTGGGAAAGTTGTATAATTTTTTAATTCTAATAGCAAGCGAAAAAAAAAATTGGTTGATGAAAAAGTCGTTTTACTGTAACTCGTAACGCCATAATCTGAGCTTAGAGTCAAAACTTTTTGAAATTTGACTGCTGGAGTCGGGAGTCGGAGTCGAAAATTTTGATGATTAAGTGGAGTCGGATCGGAGTCGAAAAAATTTTTTGCATTTAGTGGAGTCGGCAGTCGGAGTCGAGAAATCCAAAAAAATTTGAAATTGACCTGAAGGAGTCGAAAATGGTTTATTTTACGACTCGCAGCCCTGGGGCTCGCTCCTTTAAATCATTGCAAGGTATGAGGAAATATTTATTTCAGTACGTCAGTCTGTGCGTATGCAGTTACCAGTGGATAGGGGGCAAAGCATAATATAGCTCATTTTTGGTTTTGTATTTCTTTAAGATTTTGTAAGTTAATTTTCTTGTGTTTCTATTATATTAACCTTTTTATATATTTTTAATTGTGTTTATTTGTTTTTCTTTAATTATTAATTTCTTCTTAAAAATAATAGGCAGTGCCATACCAGGCTATCCTTAACTACAGCCACTGATTATATCTATAATAATGATATATATATCTATATATACTATATATATCTATTAGTAATATTTATATATATATATATAATATAAATATATTATATATATATTTATATATATATTATATCATATATATAAGAACAAGAAAATTTTGCTTCGCTATTGAATTACAGTCCTAATAAATAATACCTTTAAAAATAATATATAGTAAACTAATAATATTATGTGCATGAAATAGCCACAGACAAAGCAAAATTTGTTTGGTTTATTTTTTTTATTAACGAAAGTTCTCTCAAAAACTGGTTTATCCATTAATACAAATAATTCTTATTCCATCAGCACTCTGGACAACTATGGGAGATAAATTACATAGTTTCATTCACGATTACATGATGTCCTATTTGAATACTAAAATCCGTTGTAAGATGAAACGGACAAAAGACGGAAATACAATTGTACCTTCGCAAGACACTGAGGAACCAAAAACTTCCAGGGGTTCTATAGAATCCACACGTACTCAGTACGGTGATGAAGCTAAGTTTTCTGAAGATCATGAAAAGGCCAAGTCAATAGGACCTACAGGACAGAAGCATTCACAGCCTAAGGATTCCTTTTCAGCCACTTCAGATAGACAAATTATAACTGGATGGGGTTCTACTTCTTCACGTGAAGCTCCGTCACAAGTAAGCTTAACGAAAAGATTTTTTTTTACATCATTTACACGTTAGATTTTTTCTCTCACATATGCTAATACTATGAAACTAGACGTAAAATATTGATAATAATAATTTATTATTATTATTATTATTATTTTTATTTTTACTATTATTATTGTTATTATTATTTATTATTATTATTATTATTATTATTATTATTATTATTATTATTATTATTATTATTATTATTATTATTATTATTATTATTATTATTATTATTATTATTATTATTTTTATTTTTATTTACTTAATTTTTATTTTTATTTTAATTTTATTTCTTTTCTAGTTTATTCTTTTTTCTAATATGTAATATTTTTTAATATTTTTTTATGTATATTTATTTTTTTTTTTAGTTGTTTTTTTTTTTCTTAATTATAGTATTTTTTATTTTTAGTATTTTCATTGTTTTTAATTTATGTTCTATTTTAGTGTGTTATTTTTTAAACATTTTTAATTTTAGTATTTCAGTAATTTTAATAATAATTTCGTTTTCAGCGTTTTTTTTTTTTTTCAATTTTTTTTTTTTTAACTTTTATACGCAGAATTAATTGTAAATTCAATTATGTTTTTTGGTCATGAAATATATCGTTTCATACTATAATATATTTGTATATTAGTTGTAATCTCCTGCTTGTAGGTTTCCGATCCCATTCTTAAAAAATTATTTATTAAAAAACTGAGACGCACCGTTGGCTATTTTGAGTTTGATAATTCATCAAGCCTTGGAGAGCCTAAAAGTTCCACTGAAGATGTTAAACAATTTGAAACGGATGAGACCAAAGCTTTGCAAGACTCACAAGTCAAAACGGAAGTTAAATCTTCTCGGCAACATTCAGATATACGATCAGAAGTAAGATTAATTAATTAATTAATTAATTAATTAATTAATTAATTAATTAATTAATTAATTAATTCTTAAATTTTTCTTAATAAATTTATGAAATGGGACGTGGAATGATTATTCCATCTTTATCAGTATTAATAACATTTATTATTTTTATCTTATTTTTAAGCTTTAGCTAGCGTGGTTATCCTTACTTTTATTACTAATGGTAGTTAGTGACGATGTAGAAATCGGTAAAAACTATAAATGTTACAATTATTTTCATTGCAATGGGGAACAATATTTTTGTTGAATTATATATGAAACATTTCTAATGTATTTTGTTGAACTGAATTCAAAAAGCGTATTGATTTTTGTATGCAAGGTCCAGGTCTGAGATCTATTCACAGCCTTAAAAGAATTAACCTTAAAAGAATTGGGGGTGGGGGGT
>JABUQX010131447.1:0-27500 GCA_015478945.1 Trachelipus rathkii
AGATAACCTTTACTTAACCTATATATATATATATATCATTGACTTATACTATCCGTATATATTTTTTACGGCCGTGATATATTATATATTACTGAGTTAGTATATATTATTATATATAATATATATAATAGTAATATATATATATATATATATATATATATATATAAATATATTAAATATTATTAATATATTAATATATAATATATATTATTATAAATATATTAATTATATATATATATATATATATATATATATAATTATTTATTAAAATAATTATATATAATAATATATATAATATATATTATATATATATAATATATATATTTATATATATATTAAAACATATATTATATATAAATATATAAATATATATAATATATATATTAATATATATATTAATAATATATATTAATAATATATATAATATATATATATATATATATATTATAATATATGATTTAATTACTATATAGTATATAAAGTAAGATACGAGGATTTAACGCATGGAAATTAGGGATAAAATAGGCCATATGTAATATATAAATAATGACGTGTTTATTAAAAATAAGAATATTAAATTTCAAATATATAATAAAATTTAATAATACACAGGTAGGATAATTTATTTTGTCTAAGGAGGTGTCGCGTAGTGATTGTGATTGGACTCATATTATTGATTATATTTTATTGAGTACACATTATTAAAAGCTATTGAGATAATCGTTTTTGTATTTTTTAATATTTAATATATATATAATATAATTATATTATATAATATATATATATTAATGTAATATATTATATATATATAATATATTATATAATATAATTTTATATAATATTATATAATATATATATATATTTAAATTTTATTATTTAATTATTACTTATCTATTTTCCATTGAGCCAGGGTGGGAAATAGATAATATCCATAGAGAAAAGAGAGAATTATTACATTTATGAGTTATCATCACATATTAACAAATGGTATAGAGAGAGAGATATGTTACAAGGAATGAGAGAGAAGAGATGATGCCTGACTGTAGTACCGCTATGTAGTAAAGTAGAGAGTCAGAGAGTACTTGATCGTTATGACGAAGTATAGTAGAAGAGATATAAGAGAGAGAGATAGAAGAGAGAGGAGAGGAGAGAAGAGAGAGAGAGAGAGAGAGAGAAGAGAGGTAGAGAGAGATGAGAGGAGAGATGAGAGAGATGAAGAGAGTGAGATGAGAGAGGAGAGATGAAGGAGAAGAGAGATGAGATATGAGAGTAGAGAGAGAGAGAGTAGAGAGAAGGAATTACAAGGAGGAGAGAAGTATAAGAGAGAGAGAGAAAGAATAAGAATGAAGAGTAGAGACTGAAGAGTATAATAGAAGAGAGAGATGAAGAAGAGATGAAGAGAGAGAGAGAAGAGAGAGAGAATAGGGAGAGAGTAAAGAGAGAGAGAAGAGAGGGTAGAAGAGTAAAAGAGAGTAGAGATGAGAAGAGATGAGATAAGTAGATAAGATGATATAGAGTAAGAGATGATGAAGAGAATGGATATAAATCTATGTACATAAGATAACTCTCGTATGTTTCATATCTTTTGATATCACGCCTATATGACATTCTAACCTAATTAATATATATATATAAGTATATATTATTTATAATATATATTATACTATATACATATTCTCCTATTTATCCTGATTTTTAATATACTACTGAAAAAACAATCGTTTTTTACTATTCTGAGTCAACTATCTTCACATTTCCATACTATAGTTATTATATTGTGTGTGTGTGACCTATGACTATCTCCCGACGCGAACCTCTTCTCTTTTTACCTTTTCTTAAATTGATGTTGTACCATATGATTTTATAATATATATATATATATAACATACATAAAAGCACGAGATTATATATATATATACTATTAAATAGAATATATATCTATATATATAATATAATATATATATAATATATATAATATATTATATATATATATATATTAATAATATATATAATATATTATTAAATATATATAATATATATATTATATATATAATTATATTAAGTATAATATATAAATAATAGGGTTGGAAGGATGAAGAGCACGATTGGTGAGGAATGTAAATGACAAATAATATAAACACAATTATCACAAAATGTGATTTTATTATTAAATATAAGTTAATATATTATTGTTTTTTATGGAGTTTTATAATGGTTTTTTTATTGCTTATTTTATGATTTTATATTTTAATGTGGTTTATTTAAGTAGGTATATTTAATAGTTAATTTTAAATAGGTAAAAAATCACTACTTATATATATTAGAGTAATAATAACTGTATATATATATACTAACAAGTGTGTCTTACATTTGGGAACTAAAATTCTCTATTAATAAATTGACATTCATCATTACCTGAACCAGAAATTATTCTTATATGTATAAAGCTGTATAAACTGAGGTATAATATAATATAATATAAAAATCAATTGATATGAAATATTAATATACCAATTACATCAATACTACTTTTAAGTAGTGCCTACTACTACTACTACCACTACCATAACCAACTACTGTTCTGTTACCTAATACTATCCCTCCTGGGAGTGGTACCGAGAATATTTCGGTCACTACGGACTCAGTGGTTAATGGTGCTTTCAGGCTCCGCCTGGGGGTGCATATGGTGGTATCCCTTCGCAAGTAGTAACTACCTCGACTCCATACAACTTACCTAACTATTCTTTGCATGTACCTAATACTATGGCTGAACAGCATGTAGCTGGGGCTCCAACAGCTTCTGTAACTAGTATAGGATCTATTCCCTATCCTTCTGCTTATAATGTTACTCCCGCTCCTTCTTGAAAAATTAACAATTTCACGTCACACGAATTAATCTTTCTATATTCAAAAATGATTAGTGTGGTGAACAAAGTAATCTAATATTAAAAAGATTATGATTTTAAATAAAAAAAAAACACGTACAGTATATAATATATGAACTCTGATAGGAAAAATGTTCAGCAAAACTACTTAGTGTTTGAAGTAGAGATAAATGTTCATATTCTCCTGGCTAAATAGTTTATATGAAAAAAGTTTTATTCAAATTAACCTATGATGATATACAAATGGAAATTCTATTTACTCTTTATAATTGAATACTAGGAATATATATATATTATATATATATATATATATATACCCACTCGTTACCCAACCTTGTGAGGGTTATATATCCTATTATCAAAAGGGAGTTATTGATCACCAGTGGTTGAGTGTAAGAAGGTGGGCTGCCATGCATTGGAGAAAATATAATATTCCGAGTTAATTACGGATAGTATTCTAGATGAAAGTAAAAAAGTCTCTACTGACTTCCTATATTCCTTAGTAACCAATATGAATGCCAAAGGGTTCATTGTTATAGGTGAACTCGTCACGTGAACATGAAGATACATTATAAGATTCACGCTAGTTACTGGTATAGACATTTCGACAAAAATGAACTTTACAGATACTCGATCCAGCCCTAAGGATAGAGTACTATCATTTTAGTTCTATATTAGTATAATACTATATAGCAAACAGATAGATTGACGTCAATTAATATTGGTAAACCTATATAACCGTATCATTCATTACATCTATATCGACCACCAGTAGAGTAAGATATCAAGGCTGTACAAAGAGTGGAGAGGTACATATTTTATCTCTAAACATTGAGAGAGAGAGACTTATGAGTACTGTACAAATAAAAAGGACATTAAATATTTTCTAAAGGTACAAAATTTCACTAAAACAATTACCAGCCGTAAAGTATTTGAAATAATTTATTGATAGCAACTTGTTCCTTCAACTATTATACCATTTGAACATATAATATGCAAAACAATATAACGCTTTTCCAAGTAACCTTTTTACAAGGATTCCAGCCTTTGCAAAGTCAGAACGTACGCACATTTCAGGCGGAAATTCCTACGGAAAACTCCCGCACGAGGAGTAAGATGAGAGCGCTAGAGAGAGATGACGCCAGAACAGAGAGAGAGAGAGAGAGACAGGTATATCCTCATGCTCATGCAAAACCCAGATGAGAACAGAAGAGTATGAGGAAGATTCGGAGAGAGAGAGAGAGAGAGACAATGAGAAACGACGAGAGATCTACGTCGGAGTTACTTAGAAAGACTTCTATTATTAAGGCTCAATTGTTTTGCTAGCAATTACCAAATAGAACACAAAGCGGAGATCTGAAAGAAGCATGTAGAAGGCTCTCCTGGGATTATTTCTCAGAGTCACGCTCCTAGGCATGTTCCGCGGTCTAAAAAGAAGTCAAAATTTAAATCTCCTAGACTGAGGTACTATTCCAAGGAAAATTTATCGAGGCAGCAGCACTCACGTGAACGGAAACAAAATTACAGAATCATAATTAAAAGGAGAGGTAGATGATAAAGAATGAGACACAGAAAAAGGGCTTGTATAAGGTGCGAGACCAACTACAGTGTGTAGACATAGCCTCTTCTCTGTGCTCGATCCTTCAAGCTTGTTCTTGCCTTGTATCAATAATCCACGTTTCACATCGCTTACTATCTATCTATTTATAGCTCTCAAATTCTCAATCTTTCGGTCAGTCACAAATCCTTCGCTCATCTCGCGATCTAATTTCTCTTATCCTTCTACTTACAATTAACTCTCCATCATTGAGCAATGATCAAAGGAAATATTCGACTGTATTCTACCTAATAAGCGTCCATTATAGATGAAGCGTCTTATAATAATGTATAATCACCATTAGAGACTCGACATAAGAACGTCAAAATAATAAGCGCTATAGAGTATGATAATGCTCATGCAAATAATTCCTTCCGGAAGACTATGATCACTCCCATCAAGACCTATATAGGCCAATATCTTCAGAAGATCTATTAAAAGAACAAGATCGGCTATTATCAGGCGCACTATGATACATTAGATGTTGATGGGACGTTTCTCTCTCTCCTATCATGAATTACCTTTATTCCAAATTTATCAAATTTATTGGATCTCACGAACTCACGGAGAATCTGACGAAAAATAACTTTTTTTCAGGAGTCCTTTCCAGAAAAGAACTTCAACAATCCTACTACTCCATTTTCCTAAGGAAATTTCAGCTGCTTGTGGGTAGAATGATGATCTTTCTGCTTCTAATCACTTCCCATTATATATATTCCCACTATCTCCCTAGAGTAAGGGGGAAATAGTATATAGCTCTCCAAACACATTAACTATAATATCGCTTAGCGTATGTTATATACGAAAGCGATGATCGACATGACGGCATGTAAAGAAGTGTCATTCCTCGACCGCTCTTTTTACACAAGAAAACTATGAATGGCTTCTTCTAAAAGGGAAGATAAAACCGATTGTACTCCCATGGACTAGATTTAAGATCTATATCGGGCCAAAAATTAAAATTTTGAGAGAGTCTTACTGAATATTCACATTAATTTCAATGGAAAATATATCTTACACTCATGGAAGATACTAGTCGGTTACTATAGTTGAGTGACTCTTATCTCTCATCTCTGGCAAAGATGTTATATAATTGGAGACAGATGTATTAAAAGAGTTGAATATTTTAATAAATGCTAAAGCATGATATAGTGCATGTATGTAATGATTCTGGAAGAAAAGTGCATGATATACCGTTAGTCATAAGTGTAATACGTTCTTATTCGAAACGTTCGGATAAACAAAACTCTTTCAATTACATTGAAGGCAGCCTTCCACATCATACACAATCCTACATTATAGTTCACACATATGGGACCACTTTAAACAAACCATACATAGTCCAAAATGCTTTTGAAACATTAGGAGAAAATATTCAATTTTAAGGACAATGGACGTTCCTTCTGAGAGAATCCCCTCCTCTGGGACCTTTCTACTTCTGAATCAAAGGATTATTTGGGAACCTATGGTAAGGGATTCACTTTTCAAAGAGCTCCTCCTCTTTTAGATAGGTTTGATTATACAGAAACTTCTGGTACTCCTCTACGAGGAGACAACACACCCCTTTGCCAAGAAGACCCTTTCGAGGGCTTCTACACTGAGCGTTGGACACTCAGGGCACAGTCTTCGAGGAGGCTTCTAATATTACACCAGGGGGAATCTTTTTCTAACATCCTTCCTCTATGCAGTTTCTGGCATCTTTTAAGTAATGCACGTTGGCCCGAAGGCTTAGACAGCTGGTTTAGAGCAAAGTTATAAAAGTACAGGGAGAATTTATCACTCTACTACGAAAGGAAGGTCGCCTGGAAGACGAAGTCTATGGTTAACAACTCCCCAGAGGGAGCTTAAGCAATTCTAGATTCGTTCTATATAAAGGTTAGCGATAAAATAATTCCGGGAGCGAGTGAGATCTAACGAAAAGAGTCTTCACGCGAAATTATATACGCCCTCTCTCAGATAGAATGGTCAATAAGTCCGATAAAACGGGTTTAACTGCAAGAAGAAAGTTATTTTAGGAAACAGGAAAAGATTGTAATAGAGCAAACTAAAGAAACACACACAAAATGGGAAACGAGGGATTACATACAAAATTCTAGCTAGAGAGTGCATTCAGAATTTTTTTCTGGATATAACTGCCACCATGATGGGAGATACACACTCCAATATAAAAAGGGCTAAAGCTATTGCAGAAAACTGATATAGCTACAGATTTTGATAATCATCCTTATTCAGTTCCCAGAGCTTTTGCTGATCTCACATGCCTTCCCATGGTTCCCATAGGGCAATATTGGCCAATTTAAAAGAAGATGCCAAAGGTACAATTTCTGATCAGTTGCAAAATTATGAAAATAATCATTATGATCGATCTTATAACACTTATCCTTCTTCAACTTCAAATAATAGAGAGAGAAGAAAGTCCGTTTTTCTAAACATGTCATAAGTGAAGATTTTGATCAGTCCAATTTTCCTCTCGAAAACTCTTATTATGGACAACATATGTCTAAGGTATCTCTTCTAGATACAAATAGAGTTAATTCCCGAGAAAATTCGAAAATTTTGAATGTCCAGAAAGACAACATTTCCGAAATTTTTCAAAAATACCAAATTTAAGGACAGTACATGCCCTCAGTAACCGTTCTTGAGTACTAAATAAAAGCCGATGTGAGAGAAATTTTCTTTAATGTAGATCTACTCCGATCCTTTTTATCAATCCTGATTCATTTATTTGGACGGTCCCACGGCCATAGATTCATTACACGGACTCAAAAAAGTCGAGTTTTAAGAAAAATGGCAAAAGTGCAGTATTGTGATCAGTTTGCCCTAATTCTTCATTTAAAATTCATCTTTTGGAGCTACCTATGCTCAACACACTCCTTCAGTGAAATCAACGTTCAAATCCTCTTTTTAAAACAAATTTACAATGTAGAATTCCTGGAATGTACTCAAATGACATTTCAGAAGTACCAAATGTAGAGATAGATGATGATTTATCTTACAAAGTGTACTCTTCTTCTGCTGTTAGGATTTTGCCGTACTCATAGGTACATTCTTTATGTCAAAGTTGAATAGTCTGATATCCATGCTTTCTGCCCAGAGAAACATAGCTCTCATCACGAAAGTAAAAATGATTTCTTAAATTCAGGTACACTCTTCTTTGGTAATACGTTGTCTACGTGCACTGACGGTAAAATATTATTGGAATTAGTCAATTTAAGTGCTGATACTATTAATTTTGATAATCACACTTATCTTACTACAGCTTCTCCATTACTTTACAAGCATAATGAAGCCTCTGCAGATAATGATTTTATAAATGCAGTTACTACTTCCAAAAATCTCTCTGACTCTCAAATTAGAGAAGTTTACCGTGAAATATTGCTTTCAAAGTCTAGTAAAGATTCGAATAAATATGTATTGAACAATTCATCTCAATTAGAAGAGATGTTGACCTTTTTAGTCAAGAATAGAGATTCCATTGCTCTAGCCGATGATCCTGTTGGACTTTGTAAATTGAATAAATTTTCTATTAAACTTATGGATGGTAGTCCTCCATATGTCTATACTAGGCCCTATCGTCTTCCGCACAAATACATGGAGATCATTGATGAATGGGTTGAAGATAGCTTAGAGAAAGGCTATATTACACCCAGTGTTTCTGCCAGTTCGTCCCCACTTCTTCTTATACCGAAAAAGACAGGCGGAAAAATGAGAGTAGTAGTCGACTATAGGAAACTTAACTCCTTCACCATCCCAGATCGATTTCCGTTGCCCGAGTATAGCGGAAAGCTTGGTCTCTCATATTCAGCGCGCGTATAATATATTTTTGATTTGCTCAGTGGGTTCTCACATCTCAGCGCTCTGAAGATCTAGAACCTAACCGCTTCTCTACTACTCGAGGACACTACGAGTACTTGCGGATGCCCCAGGGAACCTCGAATTCGCCTTCTGTCTTCTCAAGAACAATGGAAATGGCTTTGTCAGGTTTGCTAGGTGTTGTTTGTCTTTTGTTCATAGATGACATACTAATTTTCAGTAAGGATATCCCTACTCATTATTCACACCTTTCCAAGGTCTTTAATGCCTTGAAAATAGCCAACCTTAAAGTAAAGCTTGAGAAATGTTCCTTCTTTAAGAGCAGTGTCACCTTCTTAGGCTTTCAAATTAGTGAAAAAGGTTTATCTCCGGATCCAGTCAAACTAGAAGCTTTAAAAGGTTTCAAAATTCCTCAGAATGTCCATGAAGTAAGGGCTTTGCTGGGCTTCTATAACTACTTCAGAAATTTAATTCCAAGGTTTTCAATAATTACACAGCCTCTAACTCTCTTATTAAAGAAAAATGTCCCTTTTTCTTGGCAGTTAGAGCAACAGACGGCTTATGACACTCTGAAGAAACTTTTACTTATGGATCCTGCCCTCTCTTTCCCAGATTATACTAAACCTTTTATATTAAGTACTGATGCGTCTTCTTACGGCGTCGGTGCTGTCCTATCCCAATTAGATGACAATGGTAGAGAAAAACCTATTGCTTTTTCTTCAAAAAAAAGTGTTACGGAGCAAGAAGCCTTAGCTATAGTACATGGTCTTATTAAATTTAGAACTATTATTTTTGGGTATCCCTTAAAAATTTATACTGACCATGCTGCCTTAGTTCATCTATTTCGTCATAAACAATTGTCTGGCAGACTAGAAAGATGGAATTTGAAAATTCAGTCTTTTAAGCCAGAAATTATTTATAAAGAAGGTAAATTAAATGTCGTTCCCGATTATTTAAGTAGAAACCCTGTTCCAAATACTGGTCATCTACCTTCTTCTGGTGAAGAAGAGGAAATCCTTCCCCCTTCTCCTTCGAATATTACATATACTTCTCGTATAGGTTTACTTCGTCAAAATCCTATTCCATTAGCTTTCGCTGATACGAGAATATATCATTTTACAAAAGATATTCTTTTCCATGAACAAAGAAGAAATCGAAGACTATCAGATATAAGAGATTGAAAACTCACCCGTTCCTGATAGTTGTCTTCCCCATAATTCAATTATAAATGTATCTAATTTCTATACGAAAGAAAATAAGTTTTTTGGAATAGAAATATCCTGACTCATTAATATATACTTAAATATTTTTTTTAAATCATAATACATTATCTGCTGGTCTGACGCCGATGCTGAAGACACTGAAACGTCGAATCAAGAGAATATACGACTTTCCCTAGCTATCAGCTTATAATTTCGTTTATGTTAAACAGTCGTATTTATCTTGTATTGAAGTAAAAGGTTCGAAGCCTCATCCAGTAGCTGCTATCAATTCTTATCCTCCTCCTTTCTTACCTTTTTCTAGGGTTCATTGGACACTATAGTTCCCCTCCTAAATGTAAATATTTCGGTGCTAGGTTATATTTAGTTTTAAAGACGCTTAACTCGGCTACTGGCGAACTTGGCCTGTCTCAACTCGTGATGGCAAGGGTAGTAGCTGAAGCTCTTTTGAATAAAGTCATTGTAAATCATTCTGTTCCAGAAATTTTGGTCAGTGACAACGCGGGTGAATTTTCTTCCCAGTTCTTTAATGAAATTTGTAAAACTTTTAACATAAAGAACCGTACTATTTCCGTTCGACATCCCTCCTCAAATAGCCTCGTGGAGCGAGAAAACCGTCGTGTAGAAGATTATCTCCGTCAATATGTTTCTTCTAAACAAGACGACTGGAGTAGGTATATTTCTTTTGCTCAAATTGCTTTTAATACTACTTACAACTCTTATATTGGAAAATACACCTCACTTTTTGTATACAATTTCTATGTTCGTAGATTACCTTATGACCTTCCTAATTATGTTTCTCCGTTTGTTTAAAAGACCCAAATCTCTTAAAGATCAGCTTTATGATTTTAACGGGCTATCGGAAAATGGCCGAACGGGCTGCTTCTATAGGGATTAGCTTGTCAAGAAACTGAGAAAGAACATTTAGCGATCGCTCAAACAGCAACAATTCTAAAGCTCCGGTTCGTTCCCATTCGTATAGGCGATATGTCTTTACATTGCTGTTAAACCCGCACTTATCGCCCAAGCTTTTTTTAGAAATGGGTTTGGTCAGTATTTTGATTTGTAGGTGTTTTAACATATACAAATATCAACTTCGTTGTTTAGTTACTAATAAGGAATTTGTGTCACATGTGGACAATTTAAAAAATTCTTCCCATGCCAGTTGTCAAAACTGCACTAATTCCTTTACTTCCCAATGGAAATTATTAAATCTTACAAATAATGTAGGGCGTGCTCTCCACCACCACCCCAATTCCAACACCTACTCATCCTCGTTTTCAGCCTCGACGGGGGGACAATTTCAGGTGATGAATGATAGAACACCGAATAATAATTGCTTATACTGAGTATGTGGTAATTTAGAGATGCTCCACTCAAGCGCCCCACCCGGCATCTTAGGCAAGAACAACTCCGCAAGAGTTGCACTCTAGCCCAACTGTCCTCCAAGGCATGAACAACCACCTGTTGTACAGAGAAGACCTGAGATGTCTCCTACTGCACCGAGTGCTGTACATCCTGCACCTAGGTTTAATGTGTGACTCCTATTCCCCAGAGTCCTTCATACTTCCTCTATCTATGCCTTCTACTCCGAGACAAATACACCTCTAGCATCAACAAACAACACAGAGCATTCCTTCGTCTTGGACATTCCCATCTGTGCAATCCATCTACGAATTCAAATTTGGAATCCGTTTGCTACTTATTCTGAGGAGAAACCTTTCCCATAGTTCTCCCCAACTATCCTCTCCTCGTACTCCAATGCATCTGGTTCTACATCTCTTCATAGTTCGCCTCTTCTTTCTAGAAGATCTTCTATGCATGATAGTAATCCACCATCTTCAACCAAGATATCACTGATAATGGTGCTATTGCAACTCCCACCCCTATTCGTTATTATGACGAGTATCCTAATTTAGATACTTCTCCCTCTTCTCCTGAAGAAGTTATTATTGGAGATGAAGACGTAAAGTTCCTTCTTATCGGTCCGCTCTCCGCCATATAATTCGTGTTTCGGGTATTTATTCACACCACAATAGCAACATTCAGAGTACGTATGTCTTGCCGATTTGTTTAAAAATCATTATCTGTTGAGCGTGGGTGGTCTTAATAAGAGGCGTGTTTCTAATCATGTAAGTCTCTTCCATGAAAACAAAAGTATGTCCCCCCGCGCACATTTTTTCCAAATATAAACATCATCCAACTGTTCTTAGGTTTAACCCCAAGTCATTGCCCCCTTTTCCCATGCCGGGCCGTCTTACTACTAATCTTGGGTGATGCTTGTGTGGGCTCATTCGACACACGTATCCACCCATTTACTGTAATTTTACTCCTATTATATTCCACACAAATCAAACAACAGACACATGAGTTTTTTAAAGAAAAAAATATACACCTACTCATTTTTATAAAAAATACAAATATCCGCAAAAAGAATATCCCTATACTGCGATTCGGGTAGAAAATGAAAAAATCGGCCGCAATGGCCCCGAACTAGAACATGTTGCAGATCTTGGCATGTTTAAATCGATATTTATATTATATATATATATATATATATATATATATATATATATATAATATATATAATACTATTATATTATATATATATTATATATATATATATATAGTATATATATATATATATAATATAATCAATTCTCTGACAATAATATAAAATCAGCAGAAAATTTTATTGCCTTCCAGTTACTCTTCGATTGAAAAATTGGGAAAACCACATATCAACACGCTAAAGAAAACCATTAATAAATGGATCTCGATTGAACAGCTTATTTTGATGCATGGTTTTTTTATTTCAGTATGTTCTGCAACATCTATACCTCTATTCTACTTTCCAACCTTTATCATAAACCCACGATTTACTCGAAATGGTTTAAACATCCCACCCTAATATATATATAGTTATACTATATATATATATAATATATATTATATATATATATATTATATATATATAATATAATATAGATAATATATATATATATATATATAATATATATATATACTATATTATATATATATATATATATATATATATATATATATATATATATATATATATATATATATAATATATATATATAAATAATTATATATATATATATATATGTATATAATATATATATATATATATATATATATATATATATATATATATATTACACACACTTAGCATCTTCAACAACAGAAACCAACCCACTCAACAACAATTTCAACAAAATCAGAAGAGTACGTGCCCAGATATTTCCTTATGTTCCCCCTAAATCCAGGTTACCGCAGCATGGCAAACCTTTCATTCTCTATCCTCTGATCGCATTCAATATCACTTACAATCCAACATAAACTTCCCATGCATACATCCTTCAAAAGAACTTACACTAACTACAAGAAAGCAAACTGACAAGCGTACACCAATTACAAAGAACAAGAACTACTATCCTTCCAAATAACTAACTTTGCATCTCTCGACAAAGTCATACATTTCAATAAAAGCATTTTAAAGGCCACCAAAAAACACATCCCCAAAGGTTAGAGCAAATATTTCAATCCGAACTTTTAATCCGAAATGGATACTCTGAAAAGACAGGGAAACTCTCTTCGACAAAACACACAACCAAATCAAGATTAAATAAACCAAATTATTTACCACAACAATAAATAAACAATTTCATCGAATCGAACAAGAACAAAACCTGGCAACAGTACAATCAAACATTACACTATAAATAAAACCAACTCAGCAAAAATATACCGAATAAAAAAATTCAATACCTCAAATAAATATACAGCCCCCTCTCCCCCCCAACCCACGAAGCCATCTGTAAGCAAAATAATAAAATCCTTTGCCCAAAAAAAATCAATGCAATTTTATTATGTCACATTACTCCAAAATTAGCCATAAACCTACAACACCCACCAATAGATTAAGAACTAAACGGCTTACAAAATTAAAAAATTAAATTGAGGTATTTAACACTGTTAAAAACTTCAAAGCCTCACAAGAAGGTTCAGACAAAATATTCAACATTCGCCTCAAACAAATTCGATCTAAAGACACAGCAGTAATGACTCAAATATTCAACAGAGCTTGGCAAACTAACACTATCCCACCTTTCTGGACACACACACACACATACACACACACACACACAATCCCCATAATAAAACATAATAAACTACCTAATAACCCAGCCTCATATATACCCATTTCATTACTCTTTACAACATCTAAAGTTCTCGAAAGGTTAATCCTGAAGAGCGTTTCCCCTTTCAGATACACAGCATGGTTTTAGACAAAAACACCATCCACCACCATGCTACTTACCGATCTGACAAAATATCCTCACCAATTTCAACCAAAACTTAACACCCTCCCACACTCACATACACATAAGCAAGGCATTCGATACAGTCCCACGTCCCATTTTAATAGACATAATATTAATCACATAAAGTAGTAAGGAGGCGCTTTTGCGGACAACGGCCGTACAATGGCTATGTATGTACGCGTTACATAAGGGCATACAGTGCCCAACGGGCTGCACCCTTACCGCTATACACCCCCTTCGGGGTCCCCCGAGATGGGTCTTCATGCATCTCTCTGGGGTGATCTCCATTTAGTGGGGCAGAGGGCTGTGCCCTTACCGCTTACAACCCCCCTTCAGGGTACCCCAAGATGGGTCTTCATGCATCTCTCTGGGGTGATCTCCAAGTAGTGGGGCTCGTCGCTGAAAATTGTTCGGTTATGTATAGTAAAGAAAGATGAGATTTATGTTGAGTGAGCGCATTCGTGAGAGCTTTTGTATAACACGAAGGTAACCCTAATGATAATCCTACCGTGTAAGACTAACGAATCGAAAGGTATTGCGTAATATTTCGGAAGGTAATGATAGGTTAAACGTTTTATGGATGATGTAGTTTAAAGAAAAACTGTGTAAAGAAGCCTTGTTAATGAAAATTGTTTATTCGTAAGTTAGGTATGTTATCTTCTTAGTTCCAATTAGCATTTATTAGTTTACCGGAGTGATAGCATTGAATGAAACATGAAATACAAATACAAACTTAAAACGAATGGCGCGTAAGGCCTAAAAGTGAACGTACAAATGTAAACAGGTTTAACCTTCCTGTTAGCTTTTGTATAAACATGAATGTGTTGTACCTTTCTCTGATATATAAAATATTCCTTATATCTTAGGCTTGTGTTTGTACCCGTAATTTTATATTATCTTTTCTCCTGAAACTTATTTTAGCGTCATAATCGTTGTGGATTTGAAAGCTTTAGGAGGTTCTATTCTGTTTAAAAAGTGTTCTATTTTCACTAAGTATGCATCATGTTTATTATTATTATTATTATTATTATTATTATTATTATTATTATTATTATTATTATTATTATTAAATTATTATTATATTAATATTATTTTTTTTTTGTTCTAAGCTCGTTTCACGTCAATTTCTGTATAGGTCTCCTTTGTATACACATATTACCATAGTAAACTGCTGTTGTTGTTGTTACCGTTGTTGTTGTCTAGCGAGATTATATGCACTTTTGAACTGATATGGTTCGTTCGTACGTCATATTCTTGTTTACTTTCGTCTGATTGGATGAAAGAAAGAATTTATTACATTTGAGGATTGTTTATACACTCAATTTTCATTAGGAGGACATTTTTCGCTGTGCTGGTATGATGTCATCTCCCCGCATCTCTACGCTTGTTGTTGATATCTTTACGAGGTCTTTCGTTATTCCCAACGATGTGTCATTTAACGATTTATTCGTAAACCGAAATGGAGAACCGTATACATTGCTTGTATTCCAGCCGGAGGTGCAAATAACACTGGTCAACATATTTGTACTTTGAAAAAATTTTCCTAGCTCAAAAATAGAAAAACTTTACTAATTTTGGTCCGAGAAACACAAATTTGATAATTTTTTTGTGAATTAGCTCTGGTTTTGAAGATTATTTACATATTAAATAATGAACATAGAACTTGCATGTTAACTATAGAAAAGATATCAATTGAAGCTCTTTAATATCATAAAATAAGCGCACAACTACCAAAAATGTAAATAAATTTTATGTGACATTAATTATTATATTTTGCCTATGTGTAATGTTTAACTTTTCATGTCATTATAATCAGTAACCTCACATTTTATGTTTAATCTCTTGAATGACTTCTCTTTGCTACTCCTTGTGAATGGTTTCTGGGGCGTCTCTTGTCACTGTCCAGCAATAATCCCTCAAGCATGGAGGCGTTCCATTTACCTTGATACCTTCTTTCCATTCTAGATATATCTTGATGAAATCGCTCACCATGTTCGTCGTTCACGGCGCCACAATTGTCAGGGAAGAAATCCAGATGAGAATGTAGGAAATGGATCTTGAGTGACATGCTGCACCCTAATTGGCGATACGTTTCTAGAAGTGTATCGCACAATATCAACGATAGTTATCAACCCTACGATTTCCTAGGAAGCCATGAACATCTTTAAATGCTTTCCATGCTGCTTTCTCATGGCCAGCAAGATTTAGCTCAAAGTTAACATCCTTAAAAAGTTTACGAATTTGCGGCCCAACGAAGATCCCTTCTTTAACTTTAGCATCACTGAGTTTTGGAAATTGTTTTCTGAGGTACTGAAAACCTTCTCCATCCTGGTCCATTCCCTTCACAAAGTTTTTCATGAGTCCAAGTTTGATGTGTAAAGGTGGCAAAAGAATTTTGTTTCTGTCTACCAGAAGAGGATGCTGGACATTTTTCTCACCTGGCAAGAGATTTTCCCTAGCTGGCCAGACCTTACGTTTGTAATGAGAAGACCTATCCCGACTATCCCAGTTACAGAGGAAACAGCAGTACTTGGTGTAACCCAATTGCATGACCAACAGTATTGTAATGACCTTCAAGTCTCCACAGAGGTGCCAGCGATGGTCGGTGTATTTAATTGCAATAAGAAGTGTTTTCATATTTGCATACGTTTCTTTCATATGCACAGAATGTCCAATAGGAATTGAAGGAAGAGAATTGCCATTATGTGGCAATACAGCTTTTAAACTTATCTTAGAAGAATCTATGGATAGTCTCCAGTCTTCTGGCTTGTATTCTAAATGCAAGGCATTAATCAAACCAGGCACATCACAACAGGCAACAAAAGGATTTTCATTTCGAAGGTATTGATTCAGATCGTGTTGGCGATTCTGTATGTGGATACATTAACATTAGGTAGTAGGAGATTCCTTTCTTGAAGCCTTGATGCCAAAAGCTCTGATTTGACTTTAGGTAGGTCTAGGTCTCGAATTAAATCATTTAATCCAGCTTGACAAAACAATTTTTTCTGACAAGATTCTTGAGTGTCAATCACAAAATCTGGATCATTTGATGAGGAAGAACAAGGTGGTTCCTCACTTCCACAATAATCAGCTACGTCTGACTCCAGATTGTAGTGTGCTGGAGGAATTGGTATGGGCAAACCGTCTGCATGGGGTACTAGTAGGATGGCTGACGGGATTTTTAGGGTACTTTACAGTCGCTTTTTTTTCTTGACATGCAATGACTGACGGAAGGTATCATGCAGAAATAGCAATCGTTTACATGATTTGAGGGCTCCTTCCAAATCATTGGAATGGCAAAAGGCATAGAATGTATTGTTTTGTTCATCCATCCGCGTAGGCGCACAGCACATGTATTGCAGACAATGTGCGGAGCCCAGTGCTTGTCCTGGTCTCCTAACTGGATACCGAAATATGCGCGATATGCAGCCTTTATGATTGGAGTAATCCGACGTTTTTGGTCAGAAAAAGTAACCAGACCACACACGTAACAGAAACTGTCCGCCGAATTTTTACAATGCCGTGACATTCTCGTTATTTTAAATCTCAAAATTGATATCACTAAACTGAATGTTATTTCTGAAATATATATATATATATATATATATATATATATATATATATATATATATATAGAAAAAAAAAAAAACAATACACATTAGTATACTATATATATATATATATATATATATATATATATATAATATATATATATATATATATATATATATATAAAAAAAATATATATTATATATATATAATATATATTTAAATATATATAATATATATATATATATATTATATATATATATATATATATATATATATATATATATATATATACGATATTAACCACATTTGAACATTTAGTGTAGTTATATAATATATATATATATATATATATATATTATATATATATATATAATATATTATATATATTATATAATATATATATATATACTAATATATATATATATTATATATATATATATATATATAACAAGAAAATATATTTTTTACAGCATTCCACATGTTAGCACAGACGACTAACTAACTGTAGGTTCCCAATTGCTGTCTGTACATATTTAACGTTGCCATGCCTCACCATATATCGAAGGGTTATATATTTACATTGTGTATTAAAAGGTAATATATGTATTTCATTACTTTACATAAATTCTTTTAATATATTACATTAATCACAACTATTATGTGCTTCTATTCCTAATAACAAAGTACTAATTATGATTCGTCACAGAAATATTCCAAACCAACCGCCAAATTTCCTAAGTGGCAATATATTTTAACGACGAGCTAATTTGAAATTTTCAAGGTCATTGTCGTTTTCTCCATGTTGAAATGATTAGGAAATAACAATTTCGAATTCGGAAAAATTTTCACTGTTGACCAGTGTAATAGACCCTTATTCATTTCTGTTGAAGAATTCATCAAGATTATCGACATTGCAGAAACATGGGTGAAGGATAAGTGTGTCATCTGATGTATCGACTCGTAGTGAAATATCTAGCTGGGGAGATAGTGTCAGAGGTTCTAATAGAATAGGCGCTGTTTTCTCGTCGTGTGACAATATTAAAAGCCTTGATGTACGCAACTATTGGAAGCTCATCGATAATGCTACCTTCTGGCGTACATGTATAAGGTTCACAGTTCGAACATCTGAAAATATTACAGCTTTGATTAAAATAAAAAACGAATTAACATCACATCTTGACGACGTCGACATACTTGAGGACTTAATACATATAGCTCATGGGGTAATCTACGATATTTACACTGAAACATGTGGTTTACCGTATAATGGGGTATACAGGAATATGCTAATAACTATCAACATGGATAAGTTTACTTCTCTCTGGAGCGAGAGAATGAGTGCTGTTGAACCAAAATATGCAGAAAAATGGTTTAGTGCTGCAGAACGCATTTATATTTACATCCTTTCAAAGGGTATTGAATCTCTGGAGAGAGATATATAGAACTTACCCAGTTTATGTTGAATGCTATGTCCCCTGCTTAGATGAATTAATATATTTAAAATAAACTTATATGATTTTATGTATTTTATATAACACTCTTTTCAATGAAAATTATATGTTATAAAAATGAAAACTTGTTTTACTTCCCCCTATGTGCGCTTTATTGGTTAAGCTGTCAATGACAGCTGTTTATTCGTATGGCAGGTGTGTGTGTGTGTGTGTGTGTGTGTGTGTGTGTGTTAAGTATGTTCATAGTTTAGCTTTACAGAAGATAAAACTTTACTATGTTTGCATTTAGCCGTTAGGTATTATGATAGTTAGGTAAGGTTATGGTAAATTTTTGTTAAATATTACCATGTTAATGTAAAATTAACATTGATACGTTAGAGACATGCTTGACAAAATGTGAATAGGTTACGTTTTTGTATGCTATGTTAGTTACTTTAATGTTGTTAAGTGTGGAACTTTGTTAATTTTAGCCGTTTATTCGTTGGAGCGTAAGGTGTGTTAGGTTTGTCGTTGTACATTATATTCTTAGTTCAGGTGATGCTATGTTAGCTTTATTAATGTGAAAACTTTGTTACGTTAGCATATATTCGTTGATCAGTGTATAAAGAGCTTGTTTTTATGTTATGTTTATCCAAAATGATACTCGAAATGTGACTTGAATCAGTAGATCAATAGATCATGGGTCGGGTGGGGGGTGTTTGATTTACTGATTTTGGGTATGTAAAAACGTAAATTTTTTACGTTATAAACATGAAAAGCATAAAAATTTTGGTGAAAACAAAATGTTTAAAGCAATTAAAACAAAAATAAATATAAAAGTTTTGTGTTATGTTATACAAAATATGACTTGAATCAATAGATCAGGGGTGGGTGGGGAGGGTAGGGTGGTGGGTTTGATTTACTGATTTACTGCTTTAGGGTATGTAAAAACGTAAATTTTTTACGTTATAAACATGAAAAGAATAAAATTTTTAGTAAAAACAAAAAGTTTAAAGTAAATAAAACAAAAATAAATAAAAGTTTTGTGTTATGTTATACAAAATATGACTTGAATCAATAAATCAATAGATCATGGGTGGGTGGGGAGGGTGGGGTGGTGATTTGATTTACTGCTTTAGGTTATGTAAAAACGTAAATTTTTTACGTTATAAACATGAAAAGAAGACAAATTTTAGTTATAAACATAAAAGAATAAAAGTTTTGTGTTATGTTATACAAAATATGACAGGAATCAATAGATCAATAGGTCATGGGTGGGGTGGGGTGGGGGAGGGTAGGTTGGGTAGTTTGATTTACTGATTTACTGCTTTAGGGTATGTAAAATGGAAATTTTTTACGTAATAAACATAAAAATAATAAAAGTTTTATGTTATGTTATACAAAATATGACCTGAATCAATAGACTGATTTGCCTTTTTTCATGTACGTATGTACGTTCTTACATACGTACATAGCTGTGTGCGCCGTTGTCCACAAAAACGCCTCCCTACTACTCACATAAATAAGCATCAATGACAAGAAAGTAATTGCAAATCTATCCGATCGTACAGCTAGAGTCTTACAAGAACGCCAAGTCCCCCAGGGCCCATATTATCGCCAACACTATTTAATCTTTTTATGTACGATTTACCACAACCCCCATCTCCCTCTATAAAAATCAGTTATGATGACGACATGGAAATCACAGCTCAAAGTCCCTCCATAAATACAACAGACAAGAACTATAGCAATATATAAATCAATTGGAACAATGGCTGACAACAAACAGAATGACAGCCTCTCCCAAAAAACCCTTTATCACATTACTTACGCCTAGCAAAAGACAAGTCTAGCATCCATCCAACAATTCTCATCTCAAACAACAGACTACCTCCTAATAAGCAGCCCACCATCCTTGGATTAACCTTTGATGTCATTTACCACCATATAAACATTTCTTCTAGAGTCACACATAATCTGAACTCGATGAAACTGCTAACTGGAACATATTTTGACTAACACAAAGAGTCTCTTACAATAGTTAACAAACAATATCTCCGTTCCATCTTAAACTAACTTGGAAAATTTTTAGCCTAAATTAAAAATATTTTTATGATGCAGTTATATAAAATGGTTAGTAAGTAAATAAAAATACGGCTCTAGCATTGTTGTATATTTACCTGCAATTTATTTGCCCATTCTGCTGTTTTTATCTTCATAGGAGGGTCCTAACTGTAGTAAGATGAAGAAACTTCCAATCGGGCAACTTGAAACACCCCGTTCCGAGTTACCTCGGGAGGCCATTTCAAGTTAAATTCTTGACAATAAATACTTAAATTTGGTTATATCATATTGTGTTCCTATCTTACAACACCTATGATTGCAACAAGGTGCTCCTTTAGGTCCTCCCTCTGTCCACATCGTATACAAGGTGCATTTGCCTCCTAGAGGGTTTTTATATACAACATATGGAGACAGAAGGGTGCCATAGGCTGACTCACACAACATTACAGTTACACACGACTTGGGTGTAATTTGCAACACGATCTGGGTATTTGATCCCCCTTCGGTACAGGTATTTCTTCAGTCCGGGGTTATCAGCCAAGTTGGTTTCGTCGTAATTGAATAGGTCTATTTTTTTGCTCCCAATCGTAAGGACATGCTTCCATTCCTTATATGGTAGCTTCAAGAGTCTACACCAACTGTCGATTACTATAATCCATAAGTTCTCGTTCCTTTTTGTCTAATATATGACCTCATCTTGAAATTTTGATAAATATGGTACTTAAAATTACCTTTAGTTAAGTAATTACCTATTTTTAAACTAAATTTTAATTATTTAACAAGTAAATTTAATCATCAGTTTCTTTAAATCTATTAAATAGTCTGAAAAAAAAAACAAAATAATTAGTAGAAAAATGCATTTTAAAACAGAGGGGGCAACTTGGAACACCCGTTCCAAGTAGCCCACGATTTCTTTGTAAATAAAATTTTTTATAACTTATGTCAAAAAAATACCTTATATAACCCTTATCATACATGCCCAAATTTTGGGGGTCAGATATCCTGACCGCAAAAACACGGGGTAAAATTTTTCAGGGGTTTGAAAATTAGTAAAAAATGAAAAACTACACATTTGCATGTAAAACAGGATAGTAAAGGTTTGTGTTTTACAATCATATACCATCTAAAAGAGCATCATTTTACAAACAAAATGAGCCTAAAACCACCTTTCTACTCCAAATAGTCTGGGAGTTATCAACAAAATGTATACAATGGTCAAAAGTGTTCCAAGTAACCCCGTTCTATGGGTATATGTATATATATATATATATATATATATATATATATATATATATATATATATATATATATATTTGCTCAAGATATGTGTATATATATATATGTATTTAACAACATATAATAATAACCTTAATATGTATATATATATTATATATGCTCAACTTAAATATATATATATCTTTATGTTAATATATATATATATATTATATATATATATATATATATATATATATAACCTGTTATAAAACTTGATTCTAAATAAAATAAAATTAAAATATAAAGTGTAAAATAAATATATATAAAAGAGAAAGAAGACAAATTTTAGTTATAAACATAAAAGAATAAAAGTTTTGTGTTATGTTATACAAAATATGACAGGAATCAATAGATTATTAGTGATAGAATTAGCCGATTTCCGATAGCGGACTGGCGAAGCAGAAAAAGTTGCGGAATTGCGGGAATTTCGACAGCTGACTGGCGAAACAGAAAAAGTTGTGGAATTGTGATAGCGGACTGGCGAAGCAGAAAAAAGTTGAGGAATTTAGAACTGCGGAATGTCCAACAAAGTTAGCGGAATTGTGAATTGCGGACTAACAAAAAAAGTTGCGGGTGCCCACCTCTGATATTTTCATAATGAACCATAATAAAAATGAACGTTGTGCGCCGCACCTACTTTGACAATTGTTATAACATATATAGAAATTTAATAAATATATTTATATATATATATATATATATATATATATATATATATATATATATATATATATATATATATATTATATATATATATATATATATATATATATATATGTATACTGTGTATATATATACTTTAATACTGTGAGTGCCACTGCTGCTGCTGCTGCTCCACAACTACTCTGCCTTATGCTCTGATGTTCGAGCATTTCTATGTATATTATTGGAATGTGTGTAATGACATAGCTTGTGTGCTATACACGTTGTGCGCTTTTGAAAGTGCATACATCCATACCTCCTGTGCGCATATAAATGTTCGTTATAACATTATGCCTGTTGTTAAGGCCTATGAATCTATTAACAAAGCATTCAAGTTGGTCAATGAGAGCGGTGGATTTGAATGTAACTAGCTGGCGGGGCCCTCCTCCAAAGGCACCGGCATCTAATCAAAGATTCCGTTGAGAACCTCGGTGAAGAGAGGTTGGCAACTGCGAGTGCCTATTCGAATAATTCTATAATTGAGTATTCCCATATTTTGAGACATTACATTTATTATTTACCTTTATTGCCCCATTGGCATAAGACAATTAACTAGTGCATTTTCATTTCATGTAAAATAAACAATAAAGCAATCCCACTTTTCCATACCCAAAGTACTTAAAGAGTGACATGAGTATCTCTTCCCATATATATATATATATATATATATATATATATATATATATATATATATATATATATATATATATATATATATATATATATATATATATATATATATATATATATATATATATATATATATATATATATATATATATGACCTTATCGGGTTCATGATGCAGATAAATATGGCTTTTTTATTTTATTTTTTCACATATTAGTTGTAGGCCCTATATGATACCAATTAATTAAGATGTGAACGAGAAAGATATGAAATATGAAACTATTAAAATTAATTGATAAAGTAAGCCAAAACGTTGATTTTCCATGAGAAAGAAAATGGCTTTTAGTGCTACCGAGTGAAAGAATTCAAGGTAGGGTAAAAATAATGTTTTTGGGTAAAATACGTTCCGTATTGGGTTTGTTTTTATTATATATATATATATATATATATATATATATATATATATATATACTATAACATATATATATATATATATATATATATCACTGCTAACAACATATATATATATATCTTTGCTCACTGCACCTGCTGCTGCTTCATATATAGATTTTGTGTACACATAACAAAACATATAACCTGAACTTAGAGGGCAGTAAAACGCAACCTAACCTATATGTATCGACGATGCAGTAAAACACAACCTAGCCTATATTGTTGATCGACGATGCAGTAAATTTCGACCTAACCTACATGAATGAACTTTAACAGCAACTCTGTTTTCTCTTTGCTTTCGTGTATTTGTACTTCAAAAGATATCCCGAACATCAATTTGTCTCGGGCGCTGTGAAACGTAAGATTCAAAAAGTACGATATTATTAAGTAATTACCTTTTTATTTAAAATTTTTGATCCTGTTTATTCACAATGAGTTAGTGTTAGTATCATATAATAACCACTTATGAAAAAAAAAATATTTTTTTTAGATTATCGTATTTATCTATTTTTTCCTTTAAAATTTTTATTCATAGTTTAATATTTATTATTGGATATGTTATAGGTTTCTTTTTTTACTTGTGTTCTTTATTAAATAATATTTTATATAATAAAGCATTTTTAGGTTTTAATGTGTAACTCTCATATTAGTTTATTATATTGTATGACTTTGGATTGTATTTTGGGGTTACACTAGCCGTGTTTGTTTGTGCGACTGGCTGATTAAATGACTGGTTGAAGTGGATGTAGGGGTGGGCGCAGGTGTAATATCACCTCTCTAACTCTCAACCTAACATTTTATTACTGTCTGAGACTCAGCTGGCCAGGGATTCATTTTCAAATAAACTTAATATCTCTAACTATAACTTTTTTTTATAATTTCCGACTAAATGGCGGAGTCTGTGCCTATATAAACATAAACAATCCTGTAAATCGAGAATCTTGAATCTTCTAACTTCGATGTTCTCTCGCTAAAAATATTTCTCCCTACTAATATCATTATCTTGTGTTTCTGCTACTGCTCCCCTAATGGAATAGATTTTCACGTTCTTTTTGACTATCTTACTACTTCTCCGGAGACTGTTACTTCTTCCCATCCAAATGTTGAGGTCCTCTATTTAGGGGATTTCAACGTACACCACACTGAGTGGTTGGGCTCCTCTCACATTGATGCAGGTGGGGAGGAGGCCAAAACATTCGGCATTCTCAACGATCTGGAACAGTTAATTAAGGAACCTACACATATTCCAGATCGTCCTAACCAATTCTTGAATACTCTTGACTTATGTTTCACCACTACTCCTTCTCGTTATAAATACACCATTTCTCCTCCTATTGGTAACTCTGACCACAATCTTATAACTCTTAAGTATAATACTTTTTCTCCAGCAGCTCCTCTATGCCAGCACATCTTCTGGCACTTTAATCGGGCTAATTGGGGGGGAGGCATTGCGTTGTTTTTTGGCTAACTACTCTTGGAATGAATCCTGCTTTGACCCTGGGGATGCTTCAGTCACGCTGAAAGGTGGGGGGCATGTCACTGGGTGGGATGAACGGGTTCATTCATTTTTCAGCTAAATCTTTTCTCACTCAAAATTCATGGTTCGTGGAGCTTGTTCTCGCGCCATTCAGGAGAGACATTGCGTTTCGGGCATGGAAAAACTCTCGATCTCTCCTATCACTCTAGCCAATTTTCATTCAGCTAGATATATTGTTCGTATATTCGTCAGACTAAGCGTACTTTCACAAAAGAAAGTGCTCTGACATCCTTGATTCTCCAACTGATAAAAATTTCTGGCTAAGCCAAAAACATCTTTAACAACTTTTTGTTAAATCTGCCTTTCTCCCCTTATTTCGCTCTGACGGTCCTGTTGCTAACTCTCCTTCTGATAAGACCAATCTCTTCGACACGCCTTTTTATCTAATTCTACCCTAGATGATTCTGGCATCCCTCCTCTACTCCTTCTCCTCTCAAGGGTTCCCATGTCTTTACCTGTATTCACACACATGATCTTGCATGGGATCCTGAGTTCTATAAACGTCAACGAAGGCCAGGGGCCCGGATGGCATTCCTCTCGTGTTTTGAGAGAGTGAGCTGGCGCCTGTCTCGTTCAACTCTACTCTCTATGTCTTAGCCACCTTAATATTCCTTCAGCCAGCATACCATGCCAGCCATTAAGTGTAAGCCTTATTAAATCCTTTGTTGCATCAGTATCCACACTTAGCTTTCGCCATTATTATATCTGAAAATCTTTGAAACTCTTCTTAACTCTCATTTCCTGGATCATCTGGAGTCTCATTCCCTTCTTTCAGATCACAAGTATGACTTTTGTCGTTGGAGGTCAATTGGTGACATACTTTCCTATCTAACTGATTTATGGTCTTCTGCCCTTAGGGACCATGGGGAGTCTTGCGTGGTGGCGCTTGACATATCCAAAGCTTTTGACCGGGTTTGGCACTCGTCACTGCTCTCTAAGCTCCCTTCCTTTGGGTTTCCTCCTTCTCTTTGCTTACTCTTGTCTAGTTTTCTCTCCGATCGCTCCATATCAGCATTTGTTGATGGAGCGTCCTCTTCCTCCTTTCCTGTTAACTGTGGTGTTCCGCAAGGTTCTGTTCTATCTCTAACTTTATTCCTACTTTTCGTCAACGATCTCCTCAGCTGTACTTCCAACTCTGTTCACTCTTATGCCGATGACTCAACTCTCCATTCTTCAACTCATTACAAATCTGCTCCCTCTTTTGCTTCTAGAGTTGCCTCTCGTCTTCAGCTTTCCGATTCTATTCTTGCCGATCTGGATGAGATTTCCCAGTGGGGTCACAGCAACCTTGTAAAACAAAAAAAAATATTTTTTTTAGATTATCGTATTTATTTGTTTATTTATTTTTTCCTTTAAAATTTTTATTCATAGTTTAATATTTATTATTGGATATGTTATAGGTTTCTTTTTTTACTTGTGTTCTTTATTAAATAATATTTTATAAAATAAAGCATTTTTAGGTTTTAATGTGTAACTCTCGCATATTAGTTTATTATATTGTATGACATTGGATTGTATTGTGTAGAAGAATTTGAGTGTGTTTGTTTGTGCGACTGGCTGATTAAATGACTGGTTGAAGTGGATGTAGGGGTGGGAGCAGGCGGGGGTTTTCAATGGACTTTGCAAACGTGCGTGGGCTTCGTGCTAATCATGAATCTGTGTAATATCACCTCTCTAACTCTCAACCTAACATTTTATTACTGTCTGAGACAGCTGGCCAGGGATTCATTTTCAAATAAACTTAATATCTCTAACTATAACTTTTTTTTTATAATTTCCGACTAAATGGCGGAGTCTGTGCCTATATAAACATAAACACTCCTGTAAATCGAGAATCTTGAATCTCCTAACTTCGATGTTCTCTCGCTAAAAATATTTCTCCCTACTAATATCATTATCTTGTGTTTCTGCTACTGCTCCCCTAATGGAAAAACTCAACTTCTCTACATCTCCCTCTCAAAAACACCTCCGACCTTTCCTATTTCTTTCGACGGC
>JABUQX010131448.1:7500-25418 GCA_015478945.1 Trachelipus rathkii
AGAGAGAGAGAGAGAGAGAGAGAGCAAAATAGAAACTATTTCTATACATCTAGGAACTAAACCCATGCAATTTAAATATTAAAAAAGACATCACCTTTTCTATTTAGGTCACAACTCTTGTTCTTAAAAGAAATTCAGTCGTTTGAGGGCTTTGATAGTAAACAAGACTACTGTTCAAGTTGTAGTAGATAGTAGTAGTAGTAGTGGTAGTAGTAGTAGTAGTAGTAGTAGTAGTAGTAGTAGTAGTAGTAGTAGTAGTAGATAGTTAACAAGGCTGCTAGGCGTATGTTGACAATGTTGTTTTGTCTTGGATCTTTGATTAGAAGGATTCTGAATTTTCTATCTTATGGCTCAAGCTCTCTTGACAATCTATTATTAAATTCATATGTTCTGTATATTTCTTTCTAAATCAACTGACAATTCTAAACTCTTCCATTTTTTAAACTAAAATAGATTGCATTCTTCTCCTCTTTTCCATTTTCTGATATAATCATCCATGGTAATTTCAATGTTCACTGCTATCAATGGTTTCCTTTCAATTCTCAAGATACATCAGGCGAATTCGTTTCACTACTATCAATGGCTTCCCTCCAATTCTCAAGATACATCAGATAAATTCGTCTCACTACTATCAATGGCTTCACTCCAATTATCAAGATACATCAGGCGAATTCGTTTCACTTCTATCTATGACTTCCCTCCACATCTCAAGATGCATCAAGTGAGTTCTACCAATTCTCCATCCACAAAACCCTTTAGCGGATATACAACTTCCTATATGTCCGTTTCTTTGATAGTCTTGGAGATCAATAAAATATACTTGAGCTTTTTACAACATCAAAATCTTCTCTTTATTCTGTCACATTCTTTCGTCCTCCGCTGTATACGCTGATCCAAATATGTACATTGGTTTTTCTGTAAGTGTTCGTACTTTTCGAGATATTTTATTTTTAAAACAATATTTAACATAAATGTGATTTTTAAAATATTTAAAAATACTTCGAACATTTGAATCATGTCCGTTACCACTGAAATCATTGTTGGTATCATATTCTATCCCTTATCTGAAATAATAAACATAAAAAAAAATTCAAAACTGACCATTGCTATAAAACAGAAAAGGGGGTTCTTTTTCCGTTATGAGGAGACAAGAATATTCGATATATACTATATTACGTATTATATAATTTATATTTTTTACACAGAATTAATTAATATATATATATATATATCTAGGCTACCTATAGACATTTAATATTTATATAGTTTCCAACTTGTACCCATGTCAAATTGTTTATACTTCACGATATCTCTAATCAGGATTATCACGTCTATACAGTACTGCGAGGAGTTATGCATACGTCCATCAATGTCGTCATGTTATTTGTAAATGGGGTAATAATGTTAGCTCTAAAACACAGAGTTGATATATGGATCTATTTTTGTTCTATTTTTTTTATGTTGTCTGTTATATTTCTTTACCTTTCGTGGTAATATATGATTTAGTATATCCAATGTGCATTATCACATATAATTTAATTAATTCTACTCTTAGGCAATAACAGCAGGCATATAAAATTGTGGTTGGTATATAGTACGGATAGAAATTTCTTCTTTATAACGATTATAAGAGAAGAAAAACCTTGACTGATAAATATTCATCACCAATAGTCAAGTTTGTGAAAACTAATACTGAGAAGGAAATGATTCGCGCTAGTAAAAGATGCAAATCCTATTCCATTTATAACAGCTGAATAGTCTCTAAATAGCAATCAAGATTAATATGTCACACTTTATTATTTAAGTTGAGAAACTACATAATAATCAAAAAAATAGAGGTCTAGATATATTTATATATGAAACTAAAAACTGAAAATTAATATATACGTAATAATAAATAATAATCACAAATCTAGAATCAAGTGGCGACACTCATAAATAGATATGATCTAATGTACTCCAATGATCATATTAATATTGAAATATATCATAGTTCTTAACTGACAGTATCAAATAAGTTAATAATTTAATCACTAATATATATATAAAAAACAATTATGTATTTTTTAATCTCACACGTGCCTCACCTATCACGAGCTAGTCTTATATATCCACCATACACTACAACAGTACTACATCATAATCGATCCTCATCATCACACTCACGCGAGAACACACCACAATATGAGATACTATTATATTCGAACTCACTATATATATTATAGGAAGTATTTCAAATATATACGTAATATTAGAACATATAGTATAACTAATTTAGTACGGCAGACCTGAATTGGGTGCTGCCCTATATATATACCACTAGTATAATATTATATATAATAAGTACGAATAGTCATATACATATATATTATATATATATATTAGAATAAATAGAAGGGTGCTTAAAACCCCTAACGGGGTCAAATGGAATTCTGAGTGGTTGCTCCTTTGTTAAAGGAGCAAACGGCCAAAGTCAAGCAAGGTCAACACATGCAAACTGCTACCGCTTCAAATTTAGCAATATTTAGCAATACAAGGTTCTCTACCGCTGACTTCCCATGAAAGAAAGTATCTTCGCAAGATTTTTCAAGGGGTTTGTTTCAACTTTCGAAATCGTAATGAGAATTCGATACTTAATAGAATCTGCAACAGGTGCTTGGGACCAATATTGGGGCCACATGGAATCCTACTGGAATATTTCTGGGTTACAAGAGCAATAAATGACGCTCACTCCAACATGGACACCACAGCTGCTAAGAGATATTTAGCAATATTTAAACAGAGAAAATTTCCACATGCCTGGGTCCGAACCAATATCAGCAACATTTCCGATAGTTAATTCACAAAGCCCCCTACCTCGGAGACACTTTCCTCCCCAATGAAGAGCGCATCGTATACTGGTTTTTCAAACGAGCCTTTTAAATTCCACTGTAGATTTTGAACTTCTATAAATTCCACTGTAGATTTTGAACTTCTATCGTTTATAATACGTACTGATTTCTCTTTTGGAATTTCGAATAAAAACAGACAACTTGAAAAAAACTGTTCTTCTTTTATGGGGCAGGTAAAGGTGCACATTGTATGAGCTCCATACGAGGCGGAGCGTATTCTGGCTATATGAATCGAGATCATTCTTGGTGTGGTGGGGAAAATTATCTTCTTATACTCACTAATATATATATATATATATAGATTGAAAAGAAGAAGTTGAAGGGTGAGGTCATTATATACATTTATTTATTAAGAGATGAGTATCACGTAAATATAGGATCTATATCTATATTATTTCTCTCTCTATATATATATATATATATAAGTATATATACTAATTCATATATTATCACTCAATAATAAAGATCACTCTCTTAACTATATCTAGTTATATAATCAAGAGGTATAGATATACTCTTAATACTCAACTCACTTTCTATACATCTAGTCTATCTATACTCTATCTCGTACAATAAGATAAATTCATATTATGTAATAACATGTCGCTGTTTGAATATTAATAACTTATATTAACTAATATATATGTAATTATTACTATATATACATTATAATATAAGGGTCATATACTTATTACGTAACGCGAAGAGAGATAGATATAACATTATTGACATAATTTTATCAAGTATTTAAAGTCCAATATATATAATTAATAATATATAATATATACATAACATTATATACAGTATATATTATAATATATATATACTCCAATTAATATATTATAATATATATATACCATATTTATATAAAATAATTATAAACATATATATATATTAATTATATTATATATATTTAATATATATATATATATATTATATATACTATATATTATAACTATATATATATAATATAATACATACCATAAATATATATTATATATATATAATATAATATATATATTAATATATATAATATATATATATACTTTATATTATATATTTATATATATATAAATCATAATTTCTTTATGTAATATAGTTTTAATCAGATAATATTGGGGAAATATATATTGAATACGAAAATATATATATATATATAATTATAATATAATATATAATATATTATATATAATTATATATATAGTATGCATATATAAATTGACATAGCTCCACTTGGTTGAGTATAATTTTGATTATATAAGAACAAAACGATATTTACTAAAATCAATAATTATTTTTTAAATACACTCATCATCAATAAAAATCAAAACGAGATATAAATTTATTTCAAGAAAGGAAAAATAATAATTTATAAAATCAAATATTATGCTCAATAAGAAATTTCTCACTTCGTCCATTTCTCTGCCTAGTTTAATGTAGCAGAAAGTAACTACTGAGAGTGGCCGTCTAATTAAGTATATCATTTGCTCTATCAGTTTAACTCTAAAGTGAAGCGGTACGCTCGAAGTACAGCTTTCACGCCTCTATTGGCTCTGGGAGGTCTCTTGCATGAGTGTGGTATAGATTTCAATAATCAAAACAAAACAGAAAAATAATAAAGGTAGCCTGATTATGGATTTTTGAGATTTTATTGGGCTATTATCTGTTTATTCTTTTTTCGTTTTGTTTATAACTGATGTTTCTCTATATAAATATTGTTTGTAATACACATACATAGTGGCTCTCAATTTTCTTAACTTCTGAGCCTTTTATCGAATGTATAAAGTAAAAGTAACTCATGCTATACCCCCAAAACATTTCATTTGCTAATCACATGAAATCGCATTCTTGTTATAAAATAGCATTATAAAACGCCGGTTGAATAATTATATGAATAAATGGTATATAGTTGTTCTTCTTTTAAGCTGATTTCACAACTAATTGGTAGATGTTGATTATGTTTATTCGCTCTGCTTTTTTATTTCACTCAGGTAACTATACTAACACGCAAGCGAGCTGGTCTCTATTTTAACATATATAGACTTATTAAATATAATTTGTAAACTAGTTTTTCATTTTTCTATTAATTTTTTGTGAGAATATATTAATATATATATTAATCGAATGGCAAATAAAAAAAAGTTATTTAAATAATAATATATACTTGAATATAATACTATAATACTATAATACTCTGTTGCCTTATTAGCCTCTCGATTATATTAGTATATATTTAATATTAACTTATCTCTATATATATATGATAAGTTTCAGAGTAAAAATTTTTTATCTCTTCTATTCACTAATTATATATATTATAATATATTAATATACTCTACTATAATATAATATATATATATGGAATATAAAGAGGTTATACTATTTCTTAACCTAACTCATCATATCTAGGAATAATGATTGTAATTTTGTACATTATACTCCACCTTATGCTTTAAGTATATTTTAGCGGTAGTCAATATTCACTACGATTCATATAATCGATAAAGCCACTATTATTACACACTCTTATATAACAATATTTCTATTAGTAGAAAAACAATAATGTGAAGTTTGGGTCAGCATTAAGAAATAGAAAGCATAAGAATATCAAACCTATATATTGAGGGAAATGAGGTTTATCATGGACACAAATGCGGCCAAAAATAAAATTAGTTGCTAAACTTTGAGTAGTTTTCAAATCGGAAAAAAAATTTTATAGTTACATACATATGATAAATAATGATTGCGCATAAAGAGTACTATTTTGTGGCTTTGACAATTGTTACACTGAATAAACTAATCTAATATGAAATAAAATATAATTTTATAAATGATTAACTTATAATAAATTTATTAATTTGTGAATATTAAGATTACTATTAAATCACTATGATATATATACTTTCTATACTCGAGTATTATATAAATTAATTAGTATTTAGGCAGAAATGGAATGTAGAGTGACATATACGAACAGTATGGGGTTCAACGCAAAAGTGACTGGAGCGATTTTGATACATCGTAATATTTTAATGTTTTTTTATATTATGGCAGTCATATATTTCGGATACTTATTAATGGTGTGACGCAAAGAATAAAAGTAAATTTGTATAAACGGCTCCTTAGAATGAACAAATTTTTTGAATTCAAGGTGAAATAAGCCTAAAATAAACTTCGTCTCTAAAACTATTTATAATTTCAGAATTATATGCACAATAATATATGAATGCAGAATTATTTACCTTAATGGCGTCTCCTTTGGTCTACCTATGAGACTCTATAGTTCTTTTTTCCGTTGTCTAAAATATATGTGGTATACAAAGTGTGAATTTCTTCTAGGACCTGTAATTTTGTTGATTACAATGTGCCAGAACATAAAATTTCACCTGTCAGTTTGATTTTCTTTTATTTTTTACTCTCTCTTTTTTGTTTTTTTATAAAGTTATTTGAGGATTTTCTAGTATAACCACAAGACGCCATCTGATCCTAACTTGAAATTTTGCCGGCAATTAATAATTTAGGACGGGAGGTGTACGATTTTGTTTGCTAATGGACATGATGGATAATTCTATAACTAAGTTAATACTTATATTTGATCATTAGGACCAGCTTAATATCATTTAATAGAACGTACTACAGAAGTGAGTGGTTGATTTAATGACATGTGGTAGTATTATATGACCGGTTGCAAAAGTAAAGTTATGTATATAAGGCCGCAATATTGAATAAGCAGACAATGCATAAGGAGAGAAGAAATTAAATATAGACCAGTCTGAAGGGACAGGTGAGAAATAAGACATATAGGTGAGAGTATTACAAAGAAAATATATACATTCCACAAGTATTTATAAATTTTTTTCTTGTTAATTTTTTCTATAACAACTCTTAATCCTACAGATGCATCGACGAATACTCCTTCATTTCCATACTTTTTCCCTTTTAATATTTTAGCGTAATATGCAAAAGAAAAAGGGATAAATCAATTGTGGAGGGGTAAAACGTAATGGGAATTAGGACAATAGTATCTAATTGTATTCTAAAATGACGGAAACAAAGAAGAAAAATTGGGGAATGTGCTCGAAGAGTAATTATTCCCTTGGGGTGCATCGTCATTTAACAACAAATTCTTAATGTCAGCAGAAGTAAATTCTTTTATGTCACGCTGACGAAAAAAAGTTTATCCAAAAAGGACACCTCAATAGCAATTTTTTTTTTGTCACTATGACATAATTTTTGTTAAGAGTGCATGTGCTGAAGCTGTTAAGAAAGTTAATAAAGCTCTAGGCTTCATTGGCAAGGACTTGGAATATATATATATATATAAAAATATTAAACTTCCTCTTTATAAAACGTTAGTTAGACCTCATCTGGAATTCGCAGTGTAGCTTTGGAGTTTACGCCTCAAAAAGGACATAGAAAATATTGAACGAGCTAAAAGAAGAGCAACCTATTAATAGCTGAATTGAGAGGTCATGGGGCCTAAGGAGCTTTTGTATTTTACGCGATGACCCCCAGGTATAGACCGTACCATGTTCGGAAAATGACAAGCTTAAGCTATGATAGGTTCGGTAAGCTTTGCTAGTTGACACCGGAAGGGTACTCCGGAACCCCCCGCTCCTTTTGGTATTTGGGGGTGTCGCGGGGGTTCCTTCATTCGGAACAGGTGGTTTTGTAAGCTTACCCGGCCCCTCCCCTGCGGGTACTGTTAGGGGTTAGCATACGTCCCTTCAACCCCCTGTAGCTTCTGTCCCCGTCGGCTCGAGCCCCCTATTTTTTTATTTTTTTTTTATTAATTTTTTTTTTACATTTTTGTAGTAAGCTTTATATGCTGTTGCTGATTTTCCAAAATATGTAATTGTTTTTCTGTAAGTGTCGTTATTTTTTGTTCTAGGTAATATATACTTAATACTTTTTTTTTTTTTTTTTTTTTTTTTTTTTTTTTTTTTTTTTTTTTTTTTTTTTTTTTTTTTTTTTTTTTTTTTTTTTATTTTTTATTTGAGTTTTGAACGATTTGAACAAGGCGAATACGCTGATTACAAATATCATTGGGTTCTTTTTCTGTAAGATTTCTGCTCTTCCAAAGGATCCAACAAACCTACTTTGATAATAGTTATTTCCCCATGATGATATATATAAGTTATTTTAGGCAGATATAAGATTATATAATCTAATGGAGAAAGGGCTACTATATATATTATATATATATCAATATAGGTTGACAATTATATATATATATATCTCATTATTATTACGAAAAAATATATTACTTATATATATATTATATTATATATATAATAGTAATATTATAATATATATATATATAACTTATATATATATATATATATATAAATATTATATATATATAATATACCTATTTAAATAATTTTATATATAACTTATATTTAATTATTTAATTATATTTCATACATTTTTAATTTATTATATATACATTTCTATTATATAAAGTGGTGCTTACCACAGTTACACTCTTCATTACTAATCTGAAAGAGTAACATTTATGATAATTTTACATCGAAATAATTTATAACTCTTATATTTATGAAAATTATATTTCCTACATCGAGTAGCATATATACTTTATTCATATTGTCATATTTATCGATATATATAATTCAAATATTTGTCGATATTTCAAAAATAGATACTCACGGATTACGATAGGTAAGATAGAGCCTATTACCTTGTGGTCACTAAAATAATATTATGAATATATATTAATAATATATAAAATTATATATACAAAATTTTTATATATTTATTGAAATATATTTATTATTATATAGTTGAATGCAAATATTAATATTATATATATTATATATATATAATATTAATATATTAATATATATATTTATATATATAATTAAAAATTAATATAATATATATATATATTATTATTATATAATATTATATAATATTAATTATATATTAATTATAAATATATAATATATATTATATTAAAAACTATTTTAAGTATAATACATTGATTATATATTATATTAATTAATGCAACTATTTTTTCTTTTCAGTTTCAAGTGTATATTTTCTCTTTTATTATATAATATATTATATATATTTTAATGTATTTAGAATATTAAGATAGGTATTAGTAGTGATATTATATATTAAATGTAGTTAATAAAGTTAGAATATAGTATATATTTATTTGGTTATATGTGATTATATATATTTAATTAAAGTGTTAGGTTTTCATGCAGTGGGATAAGGTTAGTAGCCTTTAGGTTTAGAGATTAGGTAGGTTTTTTAGGTTTAGGTAATGTTAGCGTTATTTGTTGTAGGATGAAACTTAAGCATTGAATAAGTTTAAGGTTAAGGGTATAAAGCCCATAGTGTTTTAAGAGGCTATTTAGAGTGTATAAGTTTGTAAAAGTGCAGTATAGGCTAGGTAAGTAGCGTTAGGTGAGGTTTAAAATGAGTTAACTACGTAACTACCGTCTAAAACCTAGGCTAAATACAATTAAATTGAGAAAATAATAAAAATAAACCTGATATGTTTGTAAGATGAGATGATTAACTATAAATAATAAAAAAATATAAAATAAAAAAATAAAAAATAATTAATAAATGTAATATAAATCTTATTAAAAAGTATAGGATCAACTTATTCTTAAAAATTGACATTATAAATATATAATATGAATATTTCGTTAAATAAATATTTACATGTATAAAAAAAATATTTAATATAAAATAAATAAATATTAAAAATATTTTAGGGCTTGATTACTCACCGACGGGGTACAGAGGGGGGACGTTTATTCCCAGTACCCCGCAGTGAGGAGTGGCGGAGGAACTCACCCGGCGATAACTTTATATATAAATCTATTATATAATACATATAAGTAAGCGGATGTAGAGTATTATATATACTACTGAGATAGAGACCCTACCTACTAGGATGGATATAGGGGAATAGTCTTATAACTACTGTTCTATTCCCCCGGATAAGACTCACGAGAGACCATAGACTATTTAAGATTCTCGCTGCAAATTCGATAAGACATCATCTTGTACCTGTACTTTGTATGCTAGTCTTTAGATCAATTATACGCATTAATAAATTAATTTATAAAAACCGAATTAATCATGATAATATTTATTGGTCTCGCATAAATAAACTTTTATTCGCGCTCTTACGGTCTTGGTAAGTTATAAAAAGAAACATACGAATTAAACTGATCCGTGTTGACTAAGTAAATACACTGAGGGTATCACTGCCAATATGAACTATTCCCGATAATATATATAATTCGTTTATGACATAGACGAATATCATTATCGTCTCGTCACCGTCTCCGCAACCTTAAAATTAGTGAAAAAGATGCCTCAAGAGAAATGGGTCCATATACCATATATAAGTAAATATATAATAAATAATAATATATAATATAAAAAAAAAAATAAAAAGGCAAAATAAAATAAAAATAATATATAAAATATAATAACTAATATAAATCACTTATAAATGAGACAGAATAATACGTTAAAACATAAAACAGAAGAATGTCTAAAATTTCTCTTTCCGTAGTAATGTAAATTAACATGAATTTGACAAATAAAGCCTTAGCGAAAAAAGTATTTCACTATCAAAATTCGCTTTTTCATCTTTAAATTAATATAGTTCACATTCAATAAATATGATAAACAATGTAAACATGTTTACAGAATCAAAAAGTATAATTCTTATTTCAGGTTTGACACAGATTATGTAAAATGCCTGTTTACTAGCTATTGCAATAAACCTTTAACATAAATAGATGTGTAACCTTGGGGAGAGTCAGAATCCAAGACATATTGACTTAGTATTTAGTCAAGTTTCGGGTTGATATCTAATCAAGTATCCACTTACATTGCACGGACCTCACTGTCTATGGGCTCGCAAGTGGCCAACATTTCAATGACTTTACGAGTGCAGGCGCTAAAGCCCATCACAATTATAAAAATTTTCAATCACATTTTATATATAGTATTTTTTTTAGAATCTTTTATTATGATTCTTTGATATTTTTAAATAACTAACTCAATGAAGAATAATAGTATACTTATATATACTTATTATACGCCTCTATTTTTTGGTGGTTTTTTTTTTTCTTGTTATATAAAAATTTAACTTCTCATCACATTAATTAAAATTTAGTTTGTAATATAATTTTATCAGCATTTAAATATTTTGGTAAGCCCTGTTAAGTTATATATAAATTATAACTAATAATTCTATTCCAATGGGAATAATAAGATTAAAATAGATAATTACGTTAATTAACATATATTAATATATATATATATATATATATATTTATTTAATATATATTATATATTATCTGTGCGAGGCCTACGAGAGACTGTTTTGTAGCAGTGTGGTCACTATCATAGTAAATGAAGTTTTAGACACGCCCTTGTTTATATAGGTAATACTACAGGTTTAAAAATAGGTTTATATTTGCAATGATTGTAACTAGCAACGAAAACCCTTGCAAACAAATTCAGCTGGCGTAAAACTAAGGTGAAAACCCAATCGTGATGCCAAAATACATAAAAGAAGAAGGAAAAATCCATAAAAGATAACAAAACTGAGCTTCAACCATTTAAGAGCCTACACGTAGGCATATGTAACGATCGAATCACGCATCTCAAAAACTGGCTGATACTATACATAATAGCACAAAGATCCATAATACATTAGATTTTTATAATCTCTTGATATTAATTGGTAAACTTGTTTCAAAGTTTGGAAATTGGTGCGATTTTTTGTATTATTTTTTAATTATAATGACGTAAATCAAAAAGGATTTGGAATTTATATAAACAAAAATAAATAAAAGATTCTTTTTTGTTATTTATTTATTGGAATTTGAATTCTATCAAATTCGAATAAATAAACATGGCCTAATAAGAATTGGATGCTCGTTCATCCCGTTGCAGATGTATACACTCTAATAATGAGATGAATATATTTGTATGTATTATGTATATATATTATTATAATATTAATTATTAAGTATATATATATATATATATATATATATATATATTAATATATATATTATATATATTAATATAATTATATATATATATTATTATAATATATATATAATATATATATTAATTAATATAATAATATATATTATATATTATATATTATATAGTGTACACTTACCCTTTAAAAGGAAGTTACTATAAAAATTGGTCAGTCACAATATCGCAAATCGCATAATCCTACTCTTGCACGCCTGCAGTGTTTAGGTGTAAGCTAAAACTCCATAGAAAGGAGCGGAAGAGTTGCCACATGGTGCAAAATTTTGGCAGTTACATATAATATTCACTATTTTACTAACTTTTAAATGTTAAAATGAAACTGTTTTTTAAGATTTAATGGTCATCGATGCAACGGAGGGACAGAGGAGAGGGACGAAGTCCACTACCTCGTACGTCTACCCCGACTTGAGCCGAGAGATACCCTGACATCTTTCTTCTTTGAACTTTAATCATTGAGTCGATTTTATACACTTATTAGTTTAAAAAAAAATTAAAAGAAAAGCTTTTATTTAGCAACATACTTTATTCGCACTATAATTGCCTTTGATAGGATAATAGAGTATAATAAAAAAATCGATTACCACTTTCTTGTTCGTTCGAATATATATATCTAGGTATAACTACACTTAAAGGAGAAGTTCCTATAATATATTAAAGATAATATATATATATGATTATTTATTGATATTAATAATATGTTTATATATATGTATTTAATTATATTAATAGTATTATATATTATATAGTAATTAATATATATATATATATTAGAATATAATATATATTACAACTTATAGTATATGGTATTGCAAGGACAACTTCGGATATAGCAAGTGGGAGAAGAGATAGAATGAAGAGAGTAAGATAGAAGAGAGAGAAGAGAGAGAGGAGTAAGAGAGAGAAGAGAGAGAGAGAGGGAGAATAAAATGTTTTTAAACGAAAAGTTTGTAACTTGAAGAATTTATTATTATGTTCAAGTATAAAGGTTCCACAAAATTTGATACAGGGTCAGCTTTTGGCGACGATCAGTTTGACGAATCAGTTTTTAGTTATTAGCTATAAAATACTATTTCATATTAAATGTCGGTCTTCATAAATTAATTATTAATTTAAATGTAAATAACTACAGGAATTATTCAATATTCCAAATATGAGGTTTAATTATAACATTGAAAGGGGTTGGAAATGGAATGATGTAAGCTTCATAACTCATCTGTGCTTTTCAGTGAGAAAGATTATTGACAGACAATAGGATATGAGCTGTCTTTACACGTACGATATAGTCTCACTCTTACTCCTTCGTATGATACAAAACTGCGAGCAGTGTATGACAATTGACATAGGGAGCGATCATATTCATATCGAAAGATTGTCGTTGTAATTCGATATTATTCATTGTCTCCTACTCTCATAACGGAAAAGAATCCTCCCTTTCTCTTTGTATTCTGTCTTTACACTTACAACTTGGTCAGTTTCTTGAAATAATTCAATTTTTAGTTTTTTTTTTTTTTAATATAATTGCTACTATAGATGATACCAAACATGAATTTCAGTGGTAACGGACATGATCAAAAGTTCGAAGTTTTTAATAATTTTTTTAAAATACATTCTAATGTTAAAATATCTGTATTGAAAAATAAATACTCGAAATACTGACACAACTTACAGAATAATAAACACCAAATTACATATTGGAAATCAGCGTATACAGCTTATTAATACAAAATGGTTTAAATAAACGAACACGCACACAACACATTTTTTTATAATTAAATATCTAAAAGTACGATACTTACAGAAAACCAAATTACATATTTGGAAATTATCAGCGTGTAAAGTTTATTACAATAATGTAATTAACAAATTAATAAATAATAAGAAAAAAAATTAGGGGGCCGAGCCTGACGGGGGACAGAGGGGGGACGTTTTCCATAACCGTAGTAGGGGCAGGGGCGGATTACACTCTGGAGAGACTGCGAATATGAAAGGGGGGGAAATATTCCTACCCGGACGCTCAAACTGAAGACGAAAGACCCCGATCCTGCCATCTTTGCGGTTACCCTTGGGGTATTCCTTTAGTTAAAAAAAAAATTTAAAAGTTTACGGATCCGTAAAAACGCGTATGGTCCTATATATTTTTGAATATGTTACGTTACCACTGAATTCATTGTTGGTATCATATAATATAATATATTATATTCTAAAAAAAAAAATATATAACAACTACAAAAATCAGAAACTGTGAATTTGAAACAGAAACTTTAAACAGGTCATTATTATTATTTATTACAATAAAATAGCAATTATTTGATAGACTACTAAAATATTTCATCTTATTATTTATTATTATTATTATTATTATTATTATTATTATTATTATGTTATTTATTATTAACTTATAGTTTTATTTTTCTTTACAATACCAAAATTTAGAATGATCTTGATTCCTCTCGTAAATCAACTATCAGATTTTTTGAGTTGCTTTGCTCATTTCTCTTTAAGGTCAGTTTGTTTATACTAATTATGTCCAGCTTTCGAAGCAAGTATGTGTATTATTTCTTTCTTTCTTTTATTTAAGTTGTCATTGTTTTGGGCACAGATCAAAATGTTTAACCGATGACCCTTTAATATAAAGCAAAAGGTTCGTCATCCGATCAAAGACTAAAATATTAATTATTGGCCGGAGCTTTTTGCAGAAGGAGAACCGAATAAACTTTAAAATATGGACAAATGAAGAGAGCAGAGCGGTAACTTAACATGTTTGAGCATAAAAAAAATATACGTGTGACGAATCAAAGGGCAAGTGAAAAAGAAAAAGCTCAAGAATATATATATATATTGTCAACCTTACCCTACACAGAATTTAAATCTCAAATTTACCAGAAATAGATTATTATAGTTGTGATATTGCGTTCAAATTATAACATAATTTGAGAAATTCTAGGGATTATGTCTGTTATCAGCCTCCACCTCCATATACATATCTATTGCGTTGATCCGAACACATTTCTTTAAAGTCAAATGAAGCTGTGTAGAGTCCAATTTAAACTATAGTAATAAAAGAGCTTCACAGCTTTAGAAAAATTACTAAAAAAAAAAAGTTTAAATCTATGTAAACTAACGTAACCTAGCATAACATACTTAACGTATCAAAAACCTTATTAACATAATTTTATTTTTTATATTTATAATTTATTTCACTTTTCATTGTTTAAAAAAAAAACGTGCTTCTGTCACCATGCGCGCTCTTGTACATTTTGTTCGATAACGTAAGTTATGAAAATATTAACTTAATTAAGCTCAATTGGAAGCAGATAATGAACAAGAGCTAATTATAGAGTTATAAGGCTATTTCTAATTAGATTATGAAAGGTAGTGACGTCATCAGAACAAATTACGTTACATTAGGAATAATCGTCCATATAATTAGAAAGCGACTATAAATTTTAATTCTTTCCGAACGTAGTAATTAAAAAAAAGCGCTCTTGTAGACCAGAATGTTTTGTAATTAAAAAAAAGGGCTCATGTGGGTTATCTGCCTCCAGTTAAGCTCAAGTCAATTTTTTTAAAATCTACGCAATCGAATAAAGTGTATGAAGTGCTCTTGGTGCCAGATGCGTGTTTTTTTAACAATGCAAAGTGAAATAAATTATAAATATAAAAATAAACTACATTATATATATGTTAAGTAAAGGTTATGTTGAGTTTAGTTAGCTTACATAGATTTAAACGTTTTTTTTTTTTATATTTTTAAAGGTGTGAAGCTGCTTTTATTACTTTAGTTTCAATTTGACTTTACGCATTTTTACTTCAATTTTATGAAATTTGTTCGAATTCATGCAATCGATTTGTATATGGAGGTGGAGGCAGATAAGTGATAACCCACATGATCCAAAAAGGTTGTGATTAACAACGCGCTAAAAATTATGACGTCATCATAACATTATGAAAAGTGTTAATCCATAATTTCAACAAGTGTTCAGGAATGCAACTTATATCTTTAAAATTTATTATTCTTCGCCATAAAGAATTTATGAAAATTTTCTGGGGAATTCATACCAAGCATTTTTCTGTCCTTTTTCAGTAAAATTGTATCCGCGGTTTTAACTAAACTTTCAGGTTATATTGGAAATATGCTATAAACAATATCAAACGTGGAAAAATGGTCCCGCAAATGTATGAAACGCGAAGAAACTAATCGTAGGAAAGTAAAATTTTGACCTCCAAAATGGGCAATAGAACGAACATAATTTTTGGTCATAATCGGGCAGAACCGCTCCATCGCCGATTTTTACAAAAATCACAGCTTGGACTCTAAAAAAAATATATAATGAAGCATAAAAATAAAAATATTTAAAATATATATTTAAAATATTATATATATATATATATATATATATATATATATATATAATATATATACTATATATATATATATATATATATATATATATATATATATATATATATATATATATATATATATCAAGATAATATATATATTATAATATATATATATATATAGGACCTTAAGTAACCATGGTCCTCAAAATAATTTAGTATTGGAAAGGTTGGTAATAATTTTTTATTTTAAGTAAAGAAAAATTAAAAATTTATTTGCTATAAAAAGAACTTACTTTTTTTATTTTTTGAGCTTTGTTTATTTCGACGTAAAAATTTATTATTTGTGTTCACAATAATGTTGTAAATATAATATATATATATATATATATATATATATATATATATATATATATAATTATATATTAATATTATATATTATATATATATCTATATATATATATTAATATATTATATATATATATATAATATATAATATATATATAATATATTATATATATAATATATATATAGGATGGTCAGATTTTTAATGCCCACAGTATGTAACTAGAGAATGGGAGGTCCTACAGTAAAACAAATTATATATTTGGAATCAGCCGAAAAATTCTAGGATGGGATTTAAACTTTTTTTTTTTTCATTTTTTTTTTTTTTTTTTTTTTTTTTTTTAAGTAAAATTTTTTTTTTTTTAAAATAAAGGAAACCCTAGGGTAAACAGCAAAGATGGCAGAGTGGGGGTCTCTCGGCTCCGGTGGACGACGAGGGGGACTAATTCCCCCCTCCGGGTAGGGTGAACACCCGCTCTTTGGTCTTTGGGTATTCGCGGGGGTTCTCCGACCATCCCTTTCGGGGTATGAAACGTCCTCCCCCCTGTCCCCCGTCAGCTCGAGCCCCTAAAAAAAATTAAATTTTCCAAAAAAAAACAAAATTATTCACCAAATTTAGGGGGCTGGAAGCCGACGGGGACAGAGGGGGGGACGTTTCATACCCCGGAGGGGATGGTCCGGAGGAACCCCCGCGACTACCCCAAAGACCAAAGAGCGGGGGTTCCGGGAGGCATCCCCGGAGGGGGATTAGTCCCCGCCGTCGTCCACCGGAGGCGAGAGACCCCGACTCCTGCCATCTTGGCTGTTTTACTTTATGTATTCATTAATTAAAAAAAAAAAATTTTTTTTTTAAAAAAAAAAAAAAAAAAAAAAAAAAAGTTAAATCCCATCCTTAGAATTTCGGCTGATTCCAAATATATAATTTGTTTTTACTGGTAGGACCTGCCGTTCTCTAGCCTACATACTGTGCGCATTAAAAAAATCACACATATAATATATTATATATATATTATATATATATATATAATATATATATATATTATATATATATATATATTAATAGTATAATATATATATTATATAATATAATAATTATAATATATATACAACTTATTGTGGACACAAATAATAAATATTTACGTCGAAATAAACTAAAAAAATTTAATAAATGATGGAAAAATAAATCATTTGAAGCTCCAAAAAAAATAAAAAAAGGAAGTTCCTTTTTATAGCAAATCCAATTTTTAATTTTATTTTGCTATATAT
>JABUQX010131449.1:0-10000 GCA_015478945.1 Trachelipus rathkii
AATCGGTCTTTACGCTTTGCGAAGAGATCATTTACGAAAGAAACAAGGCGGTTGGCCTTTTCACTTCCATTTCTTGTGAAGATATCGTTAGGGTACTTTCAACTCGAATTAAAATATGCTTAAATAATTATCTATTAAGTAAAACCAATAGTTAATTTAATAATATGCAATTATCTATAGTAAATAACCACTCTATCTTAGAAATTGTATTTCAATTTAGTGTTCCCCACCATATTTCATCCTTCCCGGGGTGTGAACTGGACAAAACTCTTAGACGCCCCATTTAGCGGGAAACTATTTCATCATAATTTCGTGACCGTTGGGTGCTCTTATGGCATTTTTTTATCTCCGATTTAAAGTTAGATATATATCTATATGATGATCTCGGGATTTTTTGACATTAAATTATAGGACAAAAATTATATATTTGACCTATCGATAAGCAGATTTTTTATAATATATTAGTATAAAAGAATATCTTCTATTAAATATTAATATATATATATTACTTATATTTAATATTAATATATAATACTATTAATATATATCTTAATATATTACTTATTATATATATATTATTAACTATATAATTATTCTTCTATATATATTAAATATATTAATATATATATAATATAATATAATATTATTATATTATATATACTTAACTATTACTATTATATATATATATATATATCTATATATAATATTAATAATAATATATATATTATGATTATATAATATATATATATATTATATTAATATATATATATATATATATATATATATTCATATATATTAACTTAGTTATAAATATAATATTAATACTATATATACATTAATTACTAATATATCTATAATCTATATATAATAATATATCTATATATATATATATACTATCTTAATATATATATAATATTAATAATCTTAATTATATTATTAATCATATAATGTGAAATCCTCCGTTAGTGCCTAATTATTAATTTATTTAATTAACAATGACGATACACGGTGAATGATTTTACTAGTCTTTATTTATAAATAATAAAAAGATCATTATACATGAAGTTACGAAAGCTATCTCACTGCGTGCGTGGCAGTATATGAAGGTAACCCATGAATGGGAGATTCTAATGGAATGAGGAGCTAGTATTGAGATTTCTATGAATTTGATGAAACTAGTAAACGCTCGATATGGATCGGAGTCAGGGCTTGTAGGTCTCTTGTAATAGAAATCCTACGGTTTTAAACGTTAATGTACCTTAATTTACCTAGAATACTCTTCAATCACAGTTAATAATAAATATGTTAAAAGACAGGGTTTTTTTATATGCTTTAACTTATGTGCTAAAATTGTCTTTAAAATTCAATACATTGAGGTAATTTAATTCTACATCAATGATATATAAGATGTCCACACTAAACATTTAGTGAACCTTAGGAATTTAATTAAGTTGTATAAACATCAAACAAGTTGCTGCACCTCTTTTATACTTAACTAATAAGTTCTTACTCAACAAGTCTATATACTTTTTGAGAATGCCAAATTCAAAACTTTTTTCATATATAAACAATTTTTTTTTTATTCATCTTATATATATATAATGTAAGATAAAAATTATATACCTTATAAATCCATAAACATCATGGTGTAATTATATTTTTAAAACATTCTATAAATAGTTTTTTTAGATACATATAGAAATTCTATATTTAGAATAAAGGAATGTCGTACTATAAAATATATTCAAATTACATAGATCAAAAATTAGACTAATTCCAGGTTAAGGATTATCTAGAAAACTGTTTTTTATATTATAATAATTAAATTAAGAAAATCTAATTTTTTTTTTATCTTATATACTTCCAATAGATCATTTCTTCGGAATTTATTAACTTCACTCAGTCAATATAATTAAATGTGAGCCGAGCTGGAGCGGAGCGAATGACGGACCGGAGCTTGCGGTTGTAATCTGGTTTTGACCTGATCGTTTTTTTTTAGATAAAGAACTGTTGGATGTGACGGCGACGATGAGGATATGTATGTAGCTGGCTAAGAAATGTTTATTTCCAAATAGTATAATATAGCATTACTTAGTTACATTCGGATCCGGAGGTCCGAAGTCTGAGCGTGAGTACTAATATAGTATCGGAATGACGGAGTATCCAGAGAGACCGGAGATAACTATGACTTTTATTTTTTATGAAACGAATATTTTTATATAGTAAAAGAGTCAATAACTAAATTTTTAATTGTTTATAAACTTTATTTCGGATCCGGAGCTGAAGCGAAAGTTGGAGCGGAGCCGGAGCCTGGAGTTAGGAGCCGAGGAGCCGTGAGTAGCGATCTACTGGTATAATTTTTTTCATATAAATATAATTATTTTATTTATATATAATGATGAAATTTTAAATTTTGATTAGATTAAAATATTATACAAGATATAAAATCACGGTATATATTATATACGTGTCAAAAGTCATCAAACATTTTGTTCATTGAACCTCCTTATTTTGGATGCATTTGGAATGTCAAGTGAACACAGTTTTTCCATATACTCAGGGTTAACATTTGAAAGTAGTCGCTCGGCAGGCCCGTACAGGTGTTGCAGGTCTGCGCTACGTCCGGAGCAAGCCGGACGCGCGTGCGTAGAGCGCCGGCGCCCTCGCGTCGTGGTCGTGCGCGGAGGCCTGCGAGGGGTGACGCGGTGCGGAAGCCGGAGCTGGGTCTCATTGCAAAATCTTTTTCTTCATAAATTCTCACTATCTCTCTTCTTTCTTCTTAATATAGGTGTACAAAAATTAAATGCCAGAAGCACACTGCAAAATTTTCATAATACATAATGCTTCGCATTCTCTTCTAGTCGGATCCCTCGGATCTTGTGATCGGAAGCCGTGAGTCGAAGTGAGAGCCGATCAGTTCGAGAGCTGGATTGAAGCAAATAGATGGTAGTTTTGATTTTATCCTTCGAGAACTTAATACATTTTTTCTCTGGGTGAAAATGTTTCTCGCATGTCGCGCCCCATAGTTGAAAAAGATGTTAGGCTTAAGATAGGATGGTCATGAGAATAAACTTTGGTTCCGGATTCCGATCCGTCGATACCTCTCGGAGCGGTGTGGTGGTTTCGGAGCTCTGAGATTTCTGTATTATTCGGAATTACTCTTTTGTTTAATATTAAATAATTATTAGATGAAGTAATTTAGTTTGCACAAGAAAAGCACATGACTCTGGATCGCATATTTTAATAATATTGTGGCTTGCAATCCTAAGTGAAGCCTTCGCTGATCGGAGTCGCAGGCCCGAGTTGATAAGATTCAGCGTAGCAAGTAAGTCATAGGAGAAGGTGTGCAAATAGTTTACAAATTGAATATTTGCTAAGAAGAATATTTTTTATAATATTGGATATGATCATTTAAAATTGAAGAATTCATTAGCTTAGAGTAATAATGTTATGTAAATAAGATAAATATGATCATATAGTCAAATCGAGAAGACCCGAAAGTGAGTCGGAGACTAGGGAGCCGAGGGGCTAGGAGAGCGGAGGAAAGCGATAATGCTCGGAACGCGGAACGCCCAAGATCCACTTCGGGTAATTGATTTTTTTTCAAAAAACTCCTTGTTCTTTAGAGTTGAAAATTTTAAAATGCAGTCAGAATCACTAGCAAATAATCTATTATCAATGTAGCACTGAACCCTCTCAATCGGTCCGCGATTTCCCTCTCGCGATGCATCCGTCTCAGTTATAAGGAGACAACGGATCCTGGGTTAAATTTTTTGCACAGACTATAATTTTCATGATGAAAATTATTGCCAAGACTCTTGTTGAACACTTTTCAAATAGTGCAGATGTAATTCGGAATTCACGATTTGGTATGTCAGGAGCACGGCCGGAGCCGGAGTACTGGTGATACAAGTTAGGAAGTGGAGTCTGGAAGCTCCAGATGTAGATATTTTTTATCGATAAAAATATTCTTTAGGTGAAAATTTTTCTGATAGAAGCTATGCTGTAATACAATTTCAATTGTTCAGAACTTAGTCGGATTCCGGCCGTGAGCACGGAGGCTCGGTGGCCTAGTGAAGCTGGCTCTGGTTGATTTTATTCTTTAAGGATTTTTTTAGGGTTTTTTTGGTAAGAATTTGCCGAGACGGTTAACTGAACAAATTTTTATCATATAAGTTAACAGATTAATATATATTAGTCAGAAACCTTAGTCAGATCATGAGCCGAAAGTGAAGTCGGAGCTGGGTAGGAGCGGAGCTACGGAGCTCAGATTACTTGAATTCTGTCTTTCTTTCTCACCAAAAAATTATTTTTATTAAGAGGTATAAATGTATGCCAGAAGTACGTATTTGAACTAATTTATCAATTTAGTAGCATGTATATTTTTATATATATGAAAACTTTAGGATGTATAAAACAATGAAAGCCCATGCAGACACGGGACCGGGTTAGGGTGGATTAGTTTGTTGTTATAAAATATATTTTTTGAAGGAGTGAACTATATATTTAATGAAAGAAGGACGTTGAGCATGAACACAATTCTTCAAAACAGTGGCTAATTAGGCAAAGCTGTAGATGTATGAGACCAACATTGAAAGAAGGAGGTACGAATATGATAAGAAAACTTAAAATAGGAATCGGTATATTATTTTTGTCAAGGAAATCAAATGAACTATTCGAAGTTGAAAATGTTGCCAAGACTTGCTGACTAATTTTCAAGTAGTTTCAAGACCTTAAAGAGGAATAAACGTGATCGCGAGAGTCCAGAACTAGGAGACCGGAGACTATAGAGCCGACGATTCTCTTTGTTATTTCATTCTTCATATAGAAATTTTCTCTCTAGTGCATACTGATCAATTTTTGACGGCATCAGTCGTGTTGAACTATAGTTTCATCATATATAGTGTCAGCCAACTCCTTTAGTTGGGTCCGGATCGGAGTCTCGCAAACCGAGCTCGGCTTCTGGGTCTTTTCTCGCTTCTCTATAAATCTATTTTTTTTGTTGCAAAGTTTATTGCAGAAGACGGTGTTAACTCCTTTTCAATGGTCGCAGAACTTATGTGACTCCAGCTCCGGATTGAGCCGTAGCCTGGGTTCAACGTGACTCGGATCTTGCGGCATATCATTTCCTTTTCAAAAAATATTTCTTTGCTGTATCGTCGCACATTTTTGTCTAGACAAGTAACTGATCAATTCAATCAGTGCCAGAACTATAGTCGGAGTTTGGAGCCTATCGTGGAGGGAGATACAAAAATCTTATTTATTTTTCTCTCTTTTTGGTCTTTTAATTGAATTTTCTCATTTGATTAGAAGAAGAATACTTTTTTTAATTAACCTCAACGGTTGATTTAAAAGGACAATTCTTATATTACTCCTTCATTATAAGTGGAACCCTTTAAACATTTATAGAAAGCAATCATTTATATTATTACAATTACTACAATATTTTTATTTATAAAAATAATGCTTGTGTGGAAACATATTTAGATATTGATTAAAATTTCTATTAAATTTATTAAATAGTTAAGGACCATTTGGCCCAAGTCTAGTATATATATTAATATATATATATATATATATATATATATAATTATATATATATATAAAAATGAAATTAAACTATAGCGTTAAATTAACACTTGCATTAAGAGTTTATTATTAATACATAATATATATATATTTTATTAAGTTTATATATATATTAATATATATATTTATTAATTTAAATAATATTAAATATAAGATTATAATTACTAATATAATTATAATATAAAATAAAATATTAAATTAAATATTATATATATTATAATAATATATATATATAATAATATATATATTATATATATAATATATATATTATATATATATATAATATATATATCTATCTTATATATATATATATATATATATATAAATATAAATAATATATATACATTATAATATATATTCTATTATACTATATTCTAATTATTTTTATTTTAAAATTATTTTAAAATTATAATATACAGATAAATATATTAATATATATATATCTTTTATGTTGCTATATATATATATATCTATATATTATCATTATTAATATTTATATTATATTTTATATCTAATATATATATTTAATATATTATATAATATATATATATATATATATATATTTATAGTATTAATATAATATATATATATATATATAAATATTTTGAGGTTTAATGATAAGATATAGTATGAGTGTAGGTTGAGGTTAGCAAGGATTGGTAGTATCAGAGTTAAATGAGAGTAAATGAAAGATGAGTGGAGTGGTGCCCCCCTCGTCTAATATATTATATATAATGACGGATGATTTAGTTTTGAGTTGCGATAAATCTGGTAAATTATATAGCTTTGAGGAGGTTAGTAGAGAGAGATTTATCAGGTTGTGTATAAGTGAGGTGGTTTGTAAAAAGTAACGTAGAATAGAGTAGGATTAATGAGTTTTAATGATTAGGAAATACTTATCCCTATAAAGTAAATGTTAGTGGTCCATGAGCAGCTTGAACAAATGTCTGAGTTATCAATATATTTATGTATATATGTAGTGGATATTGAAAAAGGAGACTGATGATGCAGAATGTAGTATTGAAGTTGTGGAATGAATGAAGATGGCTTGTGCTTAAAATCCTTAGTGAATATGACAACGGGATAATTGACTGAGTGTGCTATAGGTAAGTTATTACTGACTGTAATTGCTAATATATAATATTAGGGCTACTAGTAGTATGTAATAGTGGACTAATGGTTGGAAAGAGTGTACATTAGATATATATAGTCGTATATTATATGAATACTATACTGCTTGGGTATAGCGTAATACGGAATTTATTGATGGAGTTGTCTTATGTGTAACTAGGGCAATCACTAAAAGTCATAAGCCAAGCTCCAGACATGAGGCATCAATAGAATGCTTTGTTGGAAATAATTTTTGCAATAATATATAGATCGTAATTTAGTATAAAATTATCTACTCGCGCCAGGGTCAACCATCTATGACACGCGTCGGTCACGTTATGAAACAAGAACAGGTAAGGCTCTACAAGTCTAGATCTGCCATTCCAGAATGAAGGTTCTATCGGTACAGTTTAAAGTCTCTAGCTTTGATTCACTGCTTTATGGTATGTATATTTAAAACCATAGAAGGGTGCTTTTACACCTACTACTAGGCTACACAGCATTTCTAGCTAGTTTGCTTCACTACTGATTTATACAGGGAGCACACCAATACTCAAAGTCAGGCAGCTACGGACTGGACACATCATTCTTTGTTGAATAATATATTATAAATTTGCAATAATATAAGACTAATAAGAAAAATTTATTACGGGCTGCTCACCAGGACTTGAATACCGTATTGCAACAAACAACGTGTATCACATTTAGAAATTTATCATAATGGATAGTCTCAACTATCATATATAGTTATGATCGTAACACTACAAAAAAATGATTAAGGGTATATACTTTAACATGTATTATTTACTAAGTTTCTGCTGATATCATGTTTGAAACTCGATACTTATTTATAACCACTGAAGGATGGTTGGAAATACCTGCACTGGGGATTAACCGGTCATTCTTCTGGGGGTGCTCTGGGTTACAGGAGCAACCGCCAGTTCATAAGGAGCTCAGACATGTAGACCATATCATAGTCTTAGTTACGTTAACATGAATTTGTACAATAATACAGAACGAAGGAAAAATATTCATATTCGCGAACAGACTGGCCCCAATGACAGGCGTCGCCGTAGACCAATATGTCCATGAGAGGATCATCTATATAATACACTTTATATATTTATATTGCGAGATAATATCACGATATTCCATAAATTAAGATAGCTTATGGAAGTATTTTCAAATTTTCTTGCTTTCGATATACATCAGCTTTGAACTCGCTATTTATTCAATCCATAGTAATAAGTAGTGGTATGGAAACCTATACTCCCTTAGTTTTGAGGCTATAACGGCTAAATTCTGTACTTAAGTTTAGATCTCCGTGTTACATAGGAGCAACTCAACCTAATACGTCAGGCTCAAGATAACTAGTGTCATAGATTATATGGGTATATCAGAACATTGCTTGTATTGCGACATATAAATAATTTAGCATAATTATTAAAGTATACGATAAGAATAAATTATATCACACTCATCGGATTTATATATTATCAAGTAGGATCTTACTAAATAACATTACGCCAAGCGTTCTGCTGTTAGACATGTACAAGAGGTATTAACTAATAAGTTCAGATTTCTACGACACCTTAATACCAGAAAAAAGGTCTTGTCGTATAATCACAGTTTTTATTTAAGTTATTTCTGCTTCTCAGAATTTCTATACTGCTTTATGATAATACTAAGATACTCTATTATTACATGTTCCACAGTAAGGATGTTGGAACCTTTCTAGGGATATAATATATATATATACGGCATTTCATTTTATCAGGTGCTACCTTATATATAGGTATACAGGACATCACGGTCCTAAAATATGAGTCTATAGGGATTTCGCCAACGAGTATAACAACATTAGCTTCTTAACGACATATTTGCAATAAGACAGAAAAAAAAAATTCTCGAGCTCATATAGCGCCAGGACTCGAATTAATCGAAACTCAGCGTGATCGTTCTGTTAGTAACTACAATTATTACGGAGGACTCTATCAATAAGTCCGATCTAGCTCCTTATGAATATAAAAAGAACGCTATAATGTAGTTTTCTATATACGTATCTGTATATCAATAATAATCACTATATGCTTTGAAATTCGTATCACTTCTTAAATATTCAACAGTGAGGTGATGTTAGGATAATCGTTGCTGGGATTATAATGTGGGGTCGGGTTATTGAAGATGTTCAAGTTCGTTTAATAGGGAGGGTGAGAATACTAATAGGGGTTTAAATGGAAGGGGACAACCGGGGAGACCTAGTCAAGGAGTAGCGACACTTGGCACCGCTCTACCGATGCTTGGTTGGAACTGAGTGTATATGTAATTTTGCAGAATAATTGAGAGCCGAAACATTTACCACTCAGGCTGTTTAAAAGGTTTAGCTGCAGGAAAGCTTATGAGGAGGACCATAATGCGTACGTACCGTATAGAAATCAGAGTGAGAGGTGGGTTTCTAGAAAGCGTGTGATACATCAGTTCTATTTCTTCCGCGCAAAAGTCAGATCGACAACCTAGAACTAAAGGAGGACTGCATGTGTAGAAAGTTTTCAAATTTCTCCGTGCTTCGAGTTATTCAAGTGGGGCTAAGAGTGAAACACTCGATTACTTATGTATTAATCACACAGAAGGTGGTTGGTCCTTGCTGGGTGTTCGATACTCTGCAGTTATATTCAGCGTGTGTTTATCATTGTAGGGTGTTACGTGAGGCAAAATCGGACCCAAGTCAAGGGAACGGACATGCGCCAATATGCTTGCTATGCCGTATGTAAAACTGTGAAAATCGAATAACGCAGCTACGAAAAAATTTCACTTTGTCGCCAAGGACCTCGTTACTCATTGACAAAGGTGAACGAACTTTAGAGCATTCGTACGGAGGCTCAAACTGCTGTTGGACATCCAAGTACGATGGCGCCCCCATCAAAGAAGGCATTCGGAAGATTTTCATCTCCTGCTATCGATATCAGCTGCTTTGAACTCAATACATACATAAATCCACAGAACTTTCATCGATGCTTCCTGGGGCTACTGGCAATTTTACAGGGGTGCTCATGGGTTAAAGGAGCAGCCGACAAAGTCAAGGATCGCCCACATGCGCACAACATGACTGTACCCCCAGATCCAAATGCGTGTAAAGAGAACTTTCTGTGCATATCGGAACGGAAAAAAGATTTCTCGGCGCATCAGGTAACAGCTATATACCTATCGACATGCGTCGCCGATTTCGACATGTACAGAGTGGGAATTCCTACTCTGTACCGATGTCTGCCTACTTCAAAAACAGTGAAAAGCGATTCCGAGA